>JBBBDQ010000971.1:0-265000 GCA_037127315.1 Ascarosepion bandense
TCGCAGATAAGACAGTACCTACAAAACACTAAGTTGTTTGACCAGACTCCATGTAATTGGAAGTTTCTTTCGTCGAGTAGACATGTGAGGTGGATTTGTTTTTAAAGTTGCCTCGCAGATAAGACAGTACCTACAAAACACTAAGTTGTTTGACCAGACTCCATGTAATTGGAAGTTTCTTTCGTCGAGTAGACATGTGAGGTGGATTTGTGTTTAAAGTTGCCTCGCAGATAAGACAGTACCTACAAAACACTAAGTTGTTTGACCAGACTCCATGTAATTGGAAGTTTCTTTCGTCGAGTAGACATGTCAGGTGGATTTGTTTTTAAAGTTGCCTCGCAGATAAGACAGTACCTACAAAACACTAAGTTGTTAGACCAGGCTCCATGTAATTGGAAGTTTCTTTCGTCGAGTAGACATGTCAGGTGGATTTGTTTTTAAAGTTGCCTCGCAGATAAGACAGTACCTACAAAACACTAAGTTGTTAGACCAGGCTCCATGTAATTGGAAGTTTCTTTCGTCGAGTAGACATGTCAGGTGGATTTGTTTTTAAAGTTGCCTCGCAGATAAGACAGTACCTACAAAACACTAAGTTGTTTGACCAGACTCCATGTAATTGGAAGTTTCTTTCGTCGAGTAGACATGTCAGGTGGATTTGTGTTTAAAGTTGCCTCGCAGATAAGACAGTACCTACAAAACACTAAGTTGTTAGACCAGGCTCCATGTAATTGGAAGTTTCTTTCGTCGAGTAGACATGTCAGGTGGATTTGTTTTTAAAGTTGCCTCGCAGATAAGACAGTACCTACAAAACACTAAGTTGTTTGACCAGACTCCATGTCATTGGAAGTTTCTTTCGTCGAGTAGACATGTCAGGTGGATTTGTTTTTAAAGTTGCCTCGCAGATAAGACAGTACCTACAAAACACTAAGTTGTTTGACCAGACTCCATGTAATTGGGAGTTTCTTTCTTCGAGTAGACATGTGAGGTGGATTTGTGTTTAAAGTTGCCTCGCAGATAAGACAGTACCTACAAAACACTAAGTTGTTAGACCAGGCTCCATGTAATTGGAAGTTTCTTTCGTCGAGTAGACATGTCAGGTGGATTTGTTTTTAAAGTTGCCTCGCAGATAAGACAGTACCTACAAAACACGAAGTTGTTTGACCAGACTCCATGTAATTGGAAGTTTCTTTCGTCGAGTAGACATGTCAGGTGGATTTGTTTTTAAAGTTGCCTCGCAGATAAGACAGTACCTACAAAACACTAAGTTGTTAGACCAGGCTCCATGTAATTGGAAGTTTCTTTCGTCGAGTAGACATGTCAGGTGGATTTGTTTTTAAAGTTGCCTCGCAGATAAGACAGTACCTACAAAACACTAAGTTGTTAGACCAGGCTCCATGTAATTGGAAGTTTCTTTCGTCGAGTAGACATGTCAGGTGGATTTGTTTTTAAAGTTGCCTCGCAGATAAGACAGTACCTACAAAACACTAAGTTGTTAGACCAGGCTCCATGTAATTGGAAGTTTCTTTCGTCGAGTAGACATGTCAGGTGGATTTGTTTTTAAAGTTGCCTCGCAGATAAGACAGTACCTACAAAACACTAAGTTGTTAGACCAGGCTCCATGTAATTGGAAGTTTCTTTCGTCGAGTAGACATGTCAGGTGGATTTGTTTTTAAAGTTGCCTCGCAGATAAGACAGTACCTACAAAACACTAATTTGTTTGACCAGGCTCCATGTAATTGGAAGTTTCTTTCGTCGAGTAGACATGTCAGGTGGATTTGTTTTTAAAGTTGCCTCGCAGATAAGACAGTACCTACAAAACACTAAGTTGTTTGACCAGACTCCATGTAATTGGAAGTTTCTTTCGTCGAGTAGACATGTCAGGTGGATTTGTTTTTAAAGTTGCCTCGCAGATAAGACAGTACCTACAAAACACTAAGTTGTTTGACCAGACTCCATGTAATTGGAAGTTTCTTTCTTCGAGTAGACATGTCAAGTGGATTTGTTTTTAAAGTTGCCTCGCAGATAAGACAGTACCTACAAAACACTAAGTTGTTAGACCAGGCTCCATGTAATTGGAAGTTTCTTTCGTCGAGTAGACATGTCAGGTGGATTTGTTTTTAAAGTTGCCTCGCAGATAAGACAGTACCTACAAAACACTAAGTTGTTTGACCAGACTCCATGTAATTGGAAGTTTCTTTCGTCGAGTAGACATGTCAGGTGGATTTGTTTTTAAAGTTGCCTCGCAGATAAGACAGTACCTACAAAACACTAAGTTGTTTGACCAGACTCCATGTAATTGGAAGTTTCTTTCGTCGAGTAGACATGTCAGGTGGATTTGTTTTTAAATTTGCCTCGCAGATAAGACAGTACCTACATACTAAGTTGTTTGACCAGACTCCATGTAATTGGAAGTTTCTTTCTTCGAGTAGACATGTCAGGTGGATTTGTTTTAAAGTTGCCACTCGCAGATAAGACAGTACCTACAAAACACTAAGTTGTTTGACCAGACTCCATGTAATTGGAAGTTTCTTTCTTCAGTAGACATGTCAGGTGGATTTGTTTTTAAAGTTGCCTCGCAGATAAGACAGTACCTACAAAACACTAAGTTGTTTGACCAGACTCCATGTAATTGGAAGTTTCTTTCTTCGAGTAGACATGTCAGGTGGATTTGTTGCAAGTTGCCTCGCAGATAGACAGTACCTACAAAACCTTACTAAGTTGTTTGACAGACTCCATGTAGTGGAAGTTTCTTTCGTCGAGTAGACATGTCGAAAATTGGATTTGTTTTAAAAAGTTGCCTCGCAGATAAGACGGAGTACCTACAAAACACTAAGTTGTTTGACCAGACTCCATGTAATTGGAAGTTTCTTTCTTCAGTAGACATGTCAGGTGGATTTGTTTTTAAAGTTGCCTCGCAAGATAAGACAGTACCTACAAAACTTACTAAGTTGTTAGACCAGGCTCCATGTAATTGGAAGTTTCTTTCGTCGAGTAGACATGTCAGGTGGATTTGTTTTTAAAGTTGCCTCACTTGAATAAGACTGATACCTACAAAACACTAAGTTGTTTGACCAGACTCCATGTAATTGGAAGTTTCTTTCGTCGAGTAGACATGTCAGGTGGATTTGTTTTTAAAGTTGCCTCGCGGAGCTAGTACCTACAAAACACTAAGTTGTTTGACCAGACTCCATGTAATTGGAAGTTTCTTTCGTCAGGCAAAACATGTCAGGTGGATTTGTTTTTAAAGTTATAAGACAGTACCTAAAGCCTTTAAGTTGTTAGACCAGGCTCCATGTAATTGGAAGTTTTCTTTCGTCAGTAGACATGTCAGGTGGATTTGTTTTTAAAGTTACCTCGCAGATAAGACAATTTTCAAAACACTAAGGTTGTTAGACCAGGCTCTTGGTGGAAGTTTCTTTCGTCAGTAGACATGTCAGGTGGATTTGTTTTAAAGTTGCCTCGCAGATAAGACAGTACCTACAAAACACTAAGTTGTTGACCAGGCTCCATGTAATTGGAAGTTTCTTTCGTCGAGTAGACATGTCAGGTGGATTTGTTTTTAAGGTTGCCTCGCAGATAAGACAGTACCTACAAAACACTAAGTTGTTTGACCAGACTCATGTAATTGGAAGTTTCTTTCGTCGAGTAGACATGTCAGGTGGATTTGTTTAAAGTTGCCTCGCGAATAAGACAGTACCTACAAAACACTAAGTTGTTAGACCAGGCTCCATGTAATTGGGAGTTTCTTTCTTCGAAGTAGACATGTCAGGTGAATTTGTTTTTAAAGTTGCCACTGCACCGAATAAGACAGTACCTACAAAACACTAGGTTGTTTGACCAGGCTCCATGTAATTGGAAGTTTCTTTCGTCGAGTAGACATGTCAGGTGGATTTGTTTTAAAGTTGCCTCGCAGATAAGACAGTACCTACAAAACACTAAGTTCTTGTTTGACAAGACTCCATATGATGGAAGTTTCTTTCGTCGACTAGACATGTCAGGTGGATTTGTTTTTAAAGTTGCCTCGCAGATAAGACAGTACCTACAAAACACTAAGTTGTTAGACCAGGCTCCATGTAATTGGAAGTTTCTTTCGTCGAGTAGACATGTCAGGTGGATTTGTTTTTAAAGTTGCCTCGCAGATAAGACAGTACCTACAAAACACTAAGTTGTTTGACCAGACTCCATGTAATTGGAAGTTTCTTTCGTCGAGTAGACATGTCAGGTGGATTTGTTTTTAAAGTTGCCTCGCAGATAAGACAGTACCTACAAAACACTAAGTTGTTAGACCAGGCTCCATGTAATTGGGAGTTTCTTTCTTCGAGTAGACATGTCAGGTGGATTTGTTTTTAAAGTTACCTCGCAGATAAGACAGTACCTACAAAACACTAAGTTGTTAGACCAGGCTCCATGTAATTGGAAGTTTCTTTCGTCGAGTAGACATGTCAGGTGGATTTGTTTTTAAAGTTGCCTCGCAGATAAGACAGTACCTACAAAACACTAAGTTGTTAGACCAGGCTCCATGTATTTGGAAGTTTCTTTCGTCGAGTAGACATGTGAGGTGGATTTGTTTTTAAAGTTGCCTCGCAGATAAGACAGTACCTACAAAACACTAAGTTGTTAGACCAGGCTCCATGTAATTGGAAGTTTCTTTCGTCGAGTAGACATGTCAGGTGGATTTGTTTTTAAAGTTGCCTCGCAGATAAGACAGTACCTACAAAACACTAAATTGTTTGACCAGATTCCATGTAATTGGAAGTTTCTTTCGTCGAGTAGACATGTCAGGTGGATTTGTTTTTAAAGTTGCCTCGCAGATAAGACAGTACCTACAAAACACTAAGTTGTTAGACCAGGCTCCATGTAATTGGAAGTTTCTTTCGTCGAGTAGACATGTGAGGTGGATTTGTTTTTAAAATTGCCTCGCAGATAAGACAGTACCTACAAAACACTATGTTGTTAGACCAGGCTCCATGTAATTGGAAGTTTCTTTCGTCGCGTAGACATGTCAGGTGGATTTGTTTTTTAAAGTTGCCTCGCAGATAAGACAGTACCTACAAAACACTAAGTTGTTTGACCAGACTCCATGTAATTGGAAGTTTCTTTCGTCGAGTAGACATGTCAGGTGGATTTGTTTTTAAAGTTGCCTCGCAGATAAGACAGTACCTACAAAACACTAAGTTGTTAGACCAGGCTCCATGTAATTGGGAGTTTCTTTCTTCGAGTAGACATGTCAGGTGGATTTCTTTTTAAGTTGCCTCGCAGATAAGACAGTACCTACAAAACACTAAGTTGGAATAGGCTCCATGTAATTGGAAGTTTCTTTCGTCGAGTAGACATGTGAGGTGGATTTGTTTTAAAGTTGCCTCGCAGATAAGACAGTACCTACAAAACACGAAGTTGTTAGACCAGACTCCATGTAATTGGAAGTTTCTTTCGTCGAGTAGACATGTGAGGTGGATTTGTTTTTTAAAGTTGCCTCGCAGATAAGACAGTACCTACAAAACACTAAGTTGTTTGACCAGACTCCATGTAATTGGAAGTTTCTTTCGTCGAGTAGACATGTCAGGTGGATTTGTTTTAAAGTTGCCTCGCAGATAAGACAGTACCTACAAAACACTAAGTTGTTAGACCAGGCTCCATGTAATTGGAAGTTTCTTTCGTCGAGTAGACATGTGAGGTGGATTTGTTTTAAAGTTGCCTCGCAGATAAGACAGTACCTACAAAACACTAAGTTGTTAGACCTGGCTCCATGTAATTGGAAGTTTCTTTCGTCGAGTAGACATGTCAGGTGGATTTGTTTTTAAAGTTGCCTCGCAGATAAGACAGTACCTACAAAACACTAAGTTGTTAGACCAGGCTCCATGTAATTGGAAGTTTCTTTCGTCGAGAGTAGACATGTCAGGTGGATTTGTTTTAAAAGTTGCCTCGCAGATAAGACAGTACCTACAAAACACTAAGTTGTTAGACCAGGCTCCATGTAATTGGGAGTTTCTTTCGTCGAGTAGACATGTGAGGGTGGATTTGTTTTAAAGTTGCCTCGCAGATAAGACAGTACCTACAAAACACTAAGTTGTTAGACCAGGCTCCATGTAATTGGAAGTTTCTTTCGTCGAGTAGACATGTCAGGTGGATTTCTTTTTAAAGTTGCCTCGCAGATAAGACAGTACCTACAAAACGCAGTTGTTAGACCAGGCTCCATACTTAATTGGAAGTTTCTGTTTTCGTCGAGTAGACATGTGAGGTGTAGTTGTTTTAAAGTTGCCTCGCAGATAAGACAGTACCTACAAAACACGGGATTTGTTAGACCAGACTCCATGTAATTGGAAGTTTTCTTTCGTCGAGTAGACATGTGAGGTGGATTTGTTTTTAAAGTTGCCTCGCAGATAAGACAGTACCTACAAAACACTAGTTGTTTGACCCAGACTCCATGTAATTGGAAGTTTCTTTCGTCGAGTAGACATGTCAGGTGGATTTGTTTTTAAAGTTGCCTCGCAGATAAGACAGTACCTACAAAACACTAAGTTGTTAGACAAGGCTCCATGTAGTGGAAGTTTCTTTCGTCGAGTAGACATGTGAGGTGGATTTGTTTTTAAAGTTGCCTCGCAGATAAGACAGTACCTACAAAGCATAGTTGTTAGACCAGGCTCCATGTAATTGGAAGTTTTCTTTCGTCGAGTAGACATGTCAGGTGGATTTGTTTTTAAAGTTGCCTCGCAGATAAGACAGTACCTACAAAACACTAAGTTGTTAGACCAGGCTCCATGTAATTGGAAGTTTCTTTCGTCGGAAGTAGACATGTGAGGTGGATTTGTTTTTAAAGTTGCCTCGCAGATAAGACAGTACCTACAAACACTAAGTTGTTAGACCTGGCTCCATGTAATTGGAAGTTTCTTTCGTCGAGTAGACATGTCAGGTGGATTTGTTTTTAAAGTTGCCTCGCAGATAAGACAGTACCTACAAAACACTAAGTTGTTAGACCAGGCTCCATGTAATTGGAAGTTTCTTTCGTCGAGTAGACATGTCAGGTGGATTTGTTTTTAAAGTTGCCTCGCAGATAAGACAGTACCACAAAACACTAAGTTGTTAGACCAGGCTCCATGTAATTGGGAGTTTCTTTCGTCGAGTAGACATGTGAGGTGGATTTGTTTTTAAAGTTGCCTCGCAGATAAGACAGTACCTACAAAACACTAAGTTGTTAGACCAGGCTCCATGTAATTGGAAGTTCTTTCGTCGAGTAGACATGTCAGGTGGATTTCTTTTTAAAGTTGCCTCGCAGATAAGACAGTACCTACAAAACGCTAAGTTGTTAGACCAGGCTCCATGTAATTGGAAGTTTCTTTCGTCGAGTAGACATGTGAGGTGGATTTGTTTTTAAAGTTGCCTCCGCGAATAAGACAGTACCTACAAAACACGAAGTTGTTAGACCAGACTTTATGTAATTGGAAGTTTCTTTCGTCGAGTAGACATGTGAGGTGGATTTGTTTTTAAAGTTGCCTCGCAGATAAGACAGTACCTACAAAACACTAAGTTGTTTGACCAGACTCCATGTAATTGGAAGTTTCTTTCGTCGAGTAGACATGTCAGGTGGATTTGTTTTAAAGTTGCCTCGCAGATAAGACAGTACCTACAAAACACTAAGTTGTTAGACAAGGCTCCATGTAATTGGAAGTTTCTTTCGTCGAGTAGACATGTGAGGTGGATTTGTTTTTAAAGTTGCCTCGCAGATAAGACAGTACCTACAAGGCTTATAAGTTGTTAGACCAGGCTCCATGTAATTGGAAGTTTCTTTCGTCGAGTAGACATGTCAGGTGGATTTGTTTTTAAAGTTGCCTCGCAGATAAGACAGTACCTACAAAACACTAAGTTGTTAGACCAGGCTCCATGTAATTGGAAGTTTCTTTCGTCGAGTAGACATGTGAAGAGATTAGTTTGTTTTTAAGTTGCCTCGCAGATAAGACAGTACCTACAAAACACTAAGTTGTTAGACCAGGCTCCATGTAATTGGAAGTTTCTTTCGTCGAGTAGACATGTCAGGTGGATTTGTTTTTAAAGTTGCCTCGCAGATAAGACAGTACCTACAAAAAACACTAAGTTGTTAGACCAGGCTCCATGTAATTGGAAGTTTCTTTCGTCGAGTAGACATGTGAGGTGGTTGTTTTTAAAGTTGCCTCGCAGATAAGACAGTACCTACAAAACACTAAGTTGTTAGACCAGGCTCCATGTAATTGGGAGTTTCTTTCGTCGAGTAGACATGTGAGGTGGATTTGTTTTTAAGTTGCCTCGCAGGCAAGACAGTACCTACAAAACATAAGTTGTTAGACCAGGCTCCATGTAATTGGAAGTTTCTTTCGTCGAGTAGACATGTGAGGTGGATTTGTTTTTAAAGATTTGCCTCGCAGATAAGACGAGTACCTACAAAACACTACGTTGTTAGACCAGGCTCCATGTAATTGGAAGTTTCTTTCGTCGAGTAGACATGTGAGGTGGATTTGTTTTTAAAGTTGCCTCGCAGATAAGACGGTACCTACAAAACACGAAGTTGTTAGACCAGACTCCATGTAATTGGAAGATTCTTTCGTCAGTAGACATGTCAGGTGGATTTGTTTTTAAAGTTGCCTCGCAGATAAGACAGTACCTACAAAACACTAAGTTGTTTGACCAGACTCCATGTAATTGAAGTTTCTTTCGTCGAGTAGACATGTCAGGTGGATTTGTTTTTGAAGTTGCCTCGCAGATAAGACAGTACCTACAAACACTAAGTTGTTAGACAAGGCTCCATGTAATTGGAAGTTTCTTTCGTCAGTAGACATGTGGTGGATTTGTTTTTAAAGTTGCCTCGCAGATAAGACAGTACCTACAAAACACTAAGTTGTTAGACCAGGCTCCATGTAATTGGAAGTTTCTTTCGTCGAGTAGACATGTCAGGTGGATTTGTTTTTAAGTTGCCTCGCAGATAAGACAGTACCTACAAAACACTAAGTTGTTTGACCAGACTCCATGTAGTGGAAGTTTCTTTCGTCGAGTAGACATGTCAGGTGGATTTGTTTTTAAAGTTGCCTCGCAGATAAGACGGTACCTACAAAACACTAAGTTGTTAGACCAGGCTCCATGTAATTGAAGTTTCCTGATGGTAGACATGTCAGGTGGATTTGTTTTTTAAAGTTGCCTCGCAGATAAGACAGTACCTACAAAACACAAAGTGAATATAGGTCGATAATGTATTTTGGAAGTTTCTTTCGTCGAGTAGACATGTCAGGTGGATTTGTTTTAAAGTTGCCTCGCAGATAAGACAGTACCTACAAAACATAAGTTGTTAGACCAGGCTCCATGTAATTGGAAGTTTCTTTCGTCGAGTAGACATGTCGAATTAGTTTGTTTTTAAGTTGCCTCGCAGATAAGACAGTACCTACAAAACACTAATTTGTTTGACCAGGCTCCATGTAATTGGAAGTTTCTTTCGTCGAGTAGACATGTCAGGTGGATTTGTTTTTAAAGTTGCCTCGGAGATAAGACAGTACCTACAAAACACTAAGTTGTTTGACCAGACTCCATGTAATTGGAAGTTTCTTTCGTCGAGAGTAGACATGTCAGGTGGATTTGTTTTTAAAGTTGCCTCGCAGATAAGACAGTACCTACAAAACACTAAGTTGTTTGACCAGACTCCATGTAATTGGAAGTTTCTTTCTTCGAGTAGACATGTCAGGTGGATTTGTTTTTAAAGTTGCCTCGCAGATAAGACAGTACCTACAAACTGAGTTGTTAGACCAGGCTCCATGTAATTGCGGAAGTTTCTTTCGTCGAGTAGACATGTCAGGTGGATTTGTTTTTAAAGTTGCCTCGCAGATAAGACAGTACCTACAAAACACTAAGTTGTTTGACCAGACTCCATGTAATTGGAAGTTTCTTTCGTCGAGTAGACATGTCAGGTGGATTTGTTTTTAAGTTGCCTCGCAGATAAGACAGTACCTACAAAACACTAAGTTGTTTGACCAGACTCATGTAATTGGAAGTTTCTTTCGTCGAGTAGACATGTCAGGTGGATTTGTTTTTTAAATTTGCCTCGCAGATAAGACAGTACCTACAAAACACTAAGTTGTTTGACCAGACTCCATGTAATTGGAAGTTTCTTTCTTCGAGTAGACATGTCAGGTGGATTTGTTTTTAAAGTTGCCTCGCAGATAAGACAGTACCTACAAAACACTAAGTTGTTTGACCAGACTCCATGTAATTGGAAGTTTCTTTCTTCGAGTAGACATGTCAGGTGGTTGTTTTAAAGTTGCCTCGCAGATAAGACAGTACCTACAAAACACTAAGTTGTTTGACCAGACTCCATGTAATTGGAAGTTTCTTTCTTCGAGTAGACATGTCAGGTGGATTTGTTTTTAAAGTTGCCTCGCAGATAAGACAGTACCTACAAACACTAAGTTGTTTGACCAGACTCCATGTAATTGGAAGTTTCTTTCGTCGAGTAGACATGTCAGGTGGATTTGTTTTTTAAAGTTGCCTCGCAGATAAGACAGTACCTACAAAACACTAAGTTGTTTGACCAGACTCCATGTAATTGGAAGTTTCTTTCTTCGAGTAGACATGTCAGGTGGATTTGTTTTTAAAGTTGCCTCGCAGATAAGACAGTACCTACAAAACACTAAGTTGTTAGTCCAGGCTCCATGTAATTGGAAGTTTCTTTCGTCGAGTAGACATGTCAGGTGGATTTGTTTTTAAAGAGTTGCCTCGCAGATAAGACAGTACCTACAAAACACTAAGTTGTTTGACCAGACTCCATGTAATTGGAAGTTTCTTTCGTCGAGTAGACATGTCAGGTGGATTTGTTTTTAAAGTTGCCTCGCAGATAAGACAGTACCTACAAAACACTAAGTTGTTTGACCAGACTCCATGTAATTGGAAGTTTCTTTCGTCGAGTAGACATGTCAGGTGGATTTGTTTTAGAAGTTACCTCGCAGATAAGACAGTACCTACAAAACACTAAATTGTTAGACCAGGCTCCATGTAATTGGAAGTTTCTTTCGTCGAGTAGACATGTCAGGTGGATTTGTTTTTAAAGTTACCTCGCAGATAAGACAGTACCTACAAAACACTAAGTTGTTAGACCAGGCTCCATGTAATTGGAAGTTTCTTTCGTCGAGTAGACATGTCAGGTGGATTTGTTTTTAAAGTTGCCTCGCAGATAAGACAGTACCTACAAAACACTAAGTTGTTTGACCAGGCTCCATGTAATTGGAAGTTTCTTTCGTCGAGTAGACATGTCAGGTGGATTTGTTTTTAAAGTTGCCTCGCAGATAAGACAGTACCTACAAAACACTAAGTTGTTTGACCAGACTCCATGTAATTGGAAGTTTCTTTCGTCGAGTAGACATGTCAGGTGGATTTGTTTTTAAAGTTGCCTCGCAGATAAGACAGTACCTACAAAACACTAAGTTGTTAGACCAGGCTCCATGTAATTGGGAGTTTCTTTCTTCGAGTAGACATGTCAGGTGAATTTGTTTTTAAAGTTGCCTCGCAGATAAGACAGTACCTACAAAACACTAGGTTGTTTGACCAGGCTCCATGTAATTGGAAGTTTCTTTCGTCGAGTAGACATGTCAGGTGGATTTGTTTTTAAAGTTGCCTCGCAGTTAAGACAGTACCTACAAAACACTAAGTTGTTAGACCAGGCTCCATGTAATTGGGAGATTCTTTCGTCGAGTAGACATGTCAGGTGGATTTGTTTTTAAAGTTGCCTCGCAGATAAGACAGTACCTACAAAACACTAAGTTGTTTGACCAGACTCCATGTAATTGGAAGTTTCTTTCGTCGAGTAGACATGTCAGGTGGATTTGTTTTTAAAGTTGCCTCGCAGATAAGACAGTACCTACAAACACTAAGTTGTTAGACCAGGCTCAATGTAATTGGGAGTTTCTTTCGTCGAGTAGACATGTCAGGTGGATTTGTTTTTAAAGTTGCCTCGCAGATAAGACAGTACCTACAAAACACTAAGTTGTTAGACCAGGCTCCATGTAATTGGGAGTTTCTTTCTTCGAGTAGACATGTCAGGTGGATTTGTTTTTAAAGTTGCCTCGCAGATAAGACAGTACCTACAAAACACTAAGTTGTTAGACCAGGCTCCATGTAATTGGAAGTTTCTTTCGTCGAGTAGACATGTCAGGTGGATTTGTTTTTAAAGTTGCCTCGCAGATAAGACAGTACCTACAAAACACTAAGATGTTTGACCAGACTCCATGTAATTGGAAGTTTCTTTCGTCGACTAGACATGTCAGGTGGATTTGTTTTTAAAGTTGCCTCGCAGATAAGACAGTACCTACAAAACACTAAGTTGTTAGACCAGGCTCCATGTAATTGGAAGTTTCTTTCGTCGAGTAGACATGTCAGGTGGATTTGTTTTTAAAGTTGCCTCGCAGATAAGACAGTACCTACAAAACACTAAGTTGTTTGACCAGACTCCATGTAATTGGAAGTTTCTTTCGTCGAGTAGACATGTCAGGTGGATTTGTTTTTAAAGTTGCCTCGCAGATAAGACAGTACCTACAAAACACTAAGTTGTTAGACCAGGCTCCATGTAATTGGAAGTTTCTTTCGTCGAGTAGACATGTCAGGTGGATTTGTTTTTAAAGTTGCCTCGCAGATAAGACAGTACCTACAAAACACTAAGTTGTTAGACCAGGCTCCATGTAATTGGAAGTTTCTTTCGTCGAGTAGACATGTCAGGTGGATTTGTTTTTAAAGTTGCCTCGCAGATAAGACAGTACCTACAAAACACTAAATTGTTTGACCAGATTCCATGTAATTGGAAGTTTCTTTCGTCGAGTAGACATGTCAGGTGGATTTGTTTTTAAAGTTGCCTCGCAGATAAGACAGTACCTACAAAACACTAAGTTGTTAGACCAGGCTCCATGTAATTGGAAGTTTCTTTCGTCGAGTAGACATGTGAGGTGGATTTGTTTTTAAAATTGCCTCGCAGATAAGACAGTACCTACAAAACACTATGTTGTTAGACCAGGCTCCATGTAATTGGAAGTTTCTTTCGTCGAGTAGACATGTCAGGTGGATTTGTTTTTAAAGTTGCCTCGCAGATAAGACAGTACCTACAAAACACTAAGTTGTTAGACCAGGCTCCATGTAATTGGAAGTTTCTTTCGTCGAGTAGACATGTGAGGTGGATTTGTTTTTAAAGTTGCCTCGCAGATAAGACAGTACCTACAAAACACTAAGTTGTTAGACCAGACTCCATGTAATTGGAAGTTTCTTTCGTCGAGTAGACATGTGAGGTGGATTTGTTTTTAAAGTTGCCTCGCAGATAAGACAGTACCTACAAAACACTAAGATGTTTGACCAGACTCCATGTAATTGGAAGTTTCTTTCGTCGAGTAGACATGTCAGGTGGATTTGTTTTTAAAGTTGCCTCGCAGATAAGACAGTACCTACAAAACACTAAGTTGTTAGACCAGGCTCCATGTAATTGGAAGTTTCTTTCGTCGAGTAGACATGTGAGGTGGATTTGTTTTTAAAGTTGCCTCGCAGATAAGACAGTACCTACAAAACACTAAGTTGTTAGACCAGGCTCCATGTAATTGGAAGTTTCTTTCTTCGAGTAGACATGTCAGGTGGATTTGTTTTTAAAGTTGCCTCGCAGATAAGACAGTACCTACAAAACACTAAGTTGTTAGACCAGGCTCCATGTAATTGGAAGTTTCTTTCGTCGAGTAGACATGTGAGGTGGATTTGTTTTTAAAGTTGCCTCGCAGATAAGACAGTACCTACAAAACACTAAGTTGTTAGACCAGGCTCCATGTAATTGGGAGTTTCTTTCGTCGAGTAGACATGTGAGGTGGATTTGTTTTTAAAGTTGCCTCGCAGATAAGACAGTACCTACAAAACACTAAGTTGTTAGACCAGGCTCCATGTAATTGGAAGTTTCTTTCGTCGAGTAGACATGTGAGGTGGATTTGTTTTTAAAGTTGCCTCGCAGATAAGACAGTACCTACAAAACATTAAGTTGTTAGACCAGGCTCCATGTAATTGGAAGTTTCTTTCGTCGAGTAGACATGTCAGGTGGATTTGTTTTTAAAGTTGCCTCGCAGATAAGACAGTACCTACAAAACACTAAGTTGTTAGACCAGGCTCCATGTAATTGGAAGTTTCTTTCGTCGAGTAGACATGTGAGGTGGATTTGTTTTTAAAGTTGCCTCGCAGATAAGACAGTACCTACAAAACACTAAGTTGTTAGACCAGGCCCCATGTAATTGGGAGTTTCTTTCTTCGAGTAGACATGTCAGGTGGATTTGTTTTTAAAGTTGCCTCGCAGATAAGACAGTACCTACAAAACACTAAGTTGTTAGACCAGGCTCCATGTAATTGGGAGTTTCTTTCGTCGAGTAGACATGTCAGGTGGATTTGTTTTTAAAGTTACCTCGCAGATAAGACAGTACCTACAAAACACTAAGTTGTTAGACCAGGCTCCATGTAATTGGAAGTTTCTTTCGTCGAGTAGACATGTCAGGTGGATTTGTTTTTAAAGTTGCCTCGCAGATAAGACAGTACCTACAAAACACTAAGTTGTTAGACCAGGCTCCATGTAATTGGGAGTTTCTTCCGTCGAGTAGACATGTCAGGTGGATTTGTTTTTAAAGTTGCCTCGCAGATAAGACAGTACCTACAAAACACTAAGTTGTTAGACCAGGCTCCATGTAATTGGGAGTTTCTTTCGTCGAGTAGACATGTCAGGTGGATTTGTTTTTAAAGTTGCCTCGCAGATAAGACAGTACCTACAAAACACTAAGTTGTTTGACCAGACTCCATGTAATTGGAAGTTTCTTTCGTCGAGTAGACATGTGAGGTGGATTTGTTTTTAAAGTTGCCTCGCAGATAAGACAGTACCTACAAAACACTAAGTTGTTAGACCAGGTTCCATGTAATTGGAAGTTTCTTTCGTCGAGTAGACATGTCAGGTGGATTTGTTTTTAAAGTTGCCTCGCAGATAAGACAGTATCTACAAAACACTAAGTTAGACCAGGCTCCATGTAATTGGAAGTTTCTTTCGTCGAGTAGACATGTTAGGTGGATTTGTTTTTAAGTTGCGCAGATAAGACAGTACCTACAAAACACTAAGTTGTTAGACCAGGCTCCATGTAGTGGGAGTTTCTTTCGTCGAGTAGACATGTGAGGTGGATTTGTTTTTAAAGTTGCCTCGCAGATAAGACCAGTACCTACAAAACACTAAGTTGTTAGACCAGGCTCCATGTAATTGGAAGTTTCTTTCGTCGAGTAGACATGTGAGGTGGATTTGTTTTTAAAAGTTGCCTCGCAGATAAGACAGTACCTACAAAACACTAAGTTGTTAGTCCAGGCTCCATGTAATTGGAAGTTTCTTTCGTCAGTAGACATGTCAGGTGGATTTGTTTTTAAAGTTGCCTCGCGATAAGACAGTACCTACAAAACACTAAGTTGTTAGACCAGGCTCCATGTAATTGGAAGTTTCTTTCGTCAGTGGTATGTGGTGGTTGTTTTTAAGGTGCCTCGCAGATAAGACAGTACCTACAAAACACTAAGTTGTTAGACCGAGGCTCCATGTAATTGGGGAGTTTCTTTCTTCAGTAGACATGTCAGGTGGATTTGTTTTTAAAGTTGCCTCGCAGATAAGACAGTACCTACAAAACACTAAGTTGTTAGACCAGGCTCCATGTAATTGGGAGTTTCTTTCGTCGAGTAGATGTCAGGTGGATTTGTTTTTAAAGTTACCTCGCAGATAAGACAGTACCTACAAAACACTAAGTTGTTAGACCAGGCTCCATGTAATTGGAAGTTTCTTTCGTCAGTAGACATGTCAGGTGGATTTGTTTTTAAAGTTGCCTCGCAGATAAGACAGTACCTACAAAACACTAAGTTAGACCAGGCTCCATGTAATTGGGAGTTTCTTCCGTCGAGTAGACATGTCAGGTGGATTTGTTTTTAAAGTTGCCTCGCAAGATAAGACAGTACCTACAAAACACTAAGTTGTTAGACCAGGCTCCATGTAATTGGGAGCTTCTTTCGTCAGTAGACATGTCAGGTGGATTTGTTTTTAAAGTTGCCTCGCAGATAAGACAGTACCTACAAAACTACTAAGTTGTTTGACCAGACTCCATGTAATTGGAAGTTTCTTTCGTCGAGTAGACATGTCAGGTGGATTTGTTTTTAAAGTTGCCTCATAAAAGACAGTACCTACAAAACACTAAGTTGTTAGACCAGGCTCCGTGTAATTGGGAGTTTCTTTCGTCGAGTAGACATGTCAGGTGGATTTGTTTTTTTTTTAAGTTGCCTCGCAGATAAACAATACCTACAAAACACTAAGTTGTTAGACCAGGCTCCATGTAATTGGAGTTTTCTTTCGTCAGTAGACATGTCAGGTGGATTTGTTTTTAAAGTTGCCTCGCAGATAAGACAGTACCTACAAAACACTAAGTTGTTTGACCAGACTCCATGTAATTGGAAGTTTCTTTCGTCGAGTAGACATGTGAGGTGGATTTGTTTAAGTTGCCTCGCAGATAAGACAGTACCTACAAAACACTAAGTTGTTAGACCAGGCTCCATGTAATTGGAAGTTGCTTTCGTCGAGTAGACATGTCAGATTAGTTTGTTTTTTAAAGTTGCCTCGCAGATAAGACTGTACCTACAAAACACTAAGTTGTTAGACCAGACTCCATGTAATTGGAAGTTTCTTTCGTCGAGTAGACATGTGAGGTGGATTTGTTTTTAAAGTTGCCTCGCCAGATAAGACAGTACCTACAAAACACTAAAGTTGTTTGACCAGACTCCATGTAATTGGAAGTTTCTTTCGTCGAGTAGACATGTCAGGTGGATTTCTTTTTAAAGTTGCCTCGCAGATAAGACAGTACCTACAAAACACTAAGTTGTTTGACCAGACTCCATGTGGGAGTTTCTTTCGTCGAGTAGACATGTCAGGTGGATTTGTTTTTAAAAGTTGCCTCGCAGATAAGACAGTACCTACAAAACACTAAGTTGTTTTGACCAGACTCCATGTAATTGGAAGTTTCTTTCGTCGAGTAGACATGTCAGATTAGTTCTTTTTAAAGTTAAGACAGTACCTACGAAACACTAAGTTGTTTGACCAGACTCCATGTAATTGGAAGTTTCTTTCGTCAAGAGTAGACATGTCAGATTGGATTTGTTTTGCCTCGCAGATGACAGTACCTACAAAATACTAAGTTGTTTGACCAGACTCCTTGTAATTGGAAGTTTCTTTCGTCGAGTAGACATGTCAGATTGGATTTCTTTTTAAAGTTGCCTCGCAGATAAGACAGTACCTACAAAACACTAAGTTGTTTGACCAGACTCCATGTAATTGGAAGTTTCTTTCGTCGAGTAGACATGTCAGTTGATTTGTTTTTAAAGTTGCCTCGCAGATAAGACAGTACCTACAAAACGCAAAGTTGTTTGACCAGACTCCATGTAATTGGAAGTTTCTTTCTTCAGTAGACATGTCAGGTGGATTTCTTTTTAAAGTTGCCTCGCAGATAAGACAGTACCTACAAAAACACTAAGTTGTTAGACCAGGCTCCATGTAATTGGGAGTTTCTTTCTTCGAGTAGACATGTCAGGTGGATTTGTTTTTAAAGTTGCCTCGCAGATAAGACAGTACCTACAAAACACTAAGTTGTTAGACCAGGCTCCATGTAATTGGGAGTTTCTTTCGTCAGTAGACATGTCAGGTGGATTTGTTTTTAAAGTGGCTCACCAGATAAGACAGTACCTACAAAACACTAAGTTGTTTTGACCAGACTCCATGTAATTGGAAGTTTCTTTCGTCGAGTAGACATGTCAGGTGGATTTGTTTTTAAAGTTGCCTCGCAGATAAGACAGTACCTACAAAACACTAAGTTGTTAGACCAGGCTCCATGTAATTGGAAGTTTCTTTCGTCGAGTAGACATGTCAGGTGGATTTGTTTTAAAGTTGCCTCGCAGATAAGACAGGTACCTACAAAACACTAAGTTGTTAGACCAGGCTCCATGTAATTGGGAGTTTCTTTCTTTCAGTAGACATGTCAGGTGGATTTGTTTTTTAAAATTTGCCTCGCAGATAAGTTAGTACCTACAAAACACTAAGTTGTTAGACCATGCTCCATGTAATTTGGAGTTTCTATGTCTTCAGTAGACATGTCAGGTGGATTTGTTTTTAAAGTTGCCTCGCAGATAAGACAGTACCTACAAAACACTAAGTTGTTTGACCAGACTCCATGTAATTGGAAGTTTCTTTCGTCGAGTAGACATGTCAGGTGGATTTGTTTTAAAGTTGCCTCGCAGATAAGACAGTACCTACAAAACTAAGTTAGACAGGGCTCCATGTAATTGGAAGTTTCTTTCGTCGAGTAGATATGTCAGGTGGATTTGTTTTAAGTTGCCTCGCAGATAAGACAGTACCTACAAAACACTAAGTAGACCAGGCTCCATGTAATTGGAAGTTTCTTTCGTCGAGTAGACATGTCAGGTGGATTTGTTTTTAGTTGCCTCGCAGATAAGACAGTACCTACAAAACACTAAGTTGTTAGACCAGGCTCCATGTAATTGGAAGTTTCTTTCGTCAGTAGACATGTCAGGTGGATTTGTTTTTAGAGTTGCATCGCAGATAAGACAGTACCTACAAAACACTAAGTTGTTAGACCAGGCTCCATGTAATTGGAAGATTCTTTCGTCGAGTAGACATGTCAGGTGGATTTGTTTTTAAAGTTGCTCTGCAGATAAGACAGTACCTACAAAACACGAAGTTGTTAGACCAGACTCCATGTAATTGGAAGTTTCTTTCGTCGAGTAGACATGTCAGGTGGATTTGTTTTTGAAGTTGCCCTCGCAGATAAGACAGTACCCATAAAACACTAACAGTGCCATTCAGGCTCCATGTAATTGGGAGCTTCTTTCAATGAGTAGACATGTCAGGTGGATTTGTTTTTAAAGTTGCCTCGCAGATAAGACAGTACCTACAAAACACTAAGTTGTTTGACCAGACTCCATGTAATTGAAGCTTCTTTGTCGAGTAGACATGTCAGGTGGATTTGTTTTTAAAGTTGCTTCGCAGAAAAGACAGTACCTACAAAACACTAAGTTGTTAGACCAGGCTCCGTGTAATTGGGAGTTTCTTTCGTCGAGTAGACATGTCAGGTGGATTTGTTTTTAAAGTTGCCTCGCAGATAAACAATACCTACAAAACACTAAGTTGTTAGGATTGGTGGGCCCATGTAATTGGGAGTTTCTTTCGTCGAGTAGACATGTCAGGTGGATTTGTTTTTAAAGTTGCCTCGCAGATAAGACAGTACCTACAAAACACTAAGTTGTTTGACCAGACTCCATGTAATTGAAGTTTCTTTCGTCGAGTAGACATGTGAGGTGGATTTGTTTTTAAAGTTGCCTCGCAGATAAGACAGTACTCCACAAAACACTAAGTTGTTAGACCAGGCTCCATGTAATTGGAAGTTGCTTTCGTCGTGAGTAGACATGTCAGGTGGATTTGTTTTTAAAGTTGCCTCGCAGATAAGACAGTACCCACAAAACACTAAGTTGTTAGACCAGACTCCATGTAATTGGAAGTTTCTTTCGTCGAGTAGACATGTGAGGCGGATTTGTTTTTTAAAGTTGCTCGCAGATAAGACAGTACCTACAAAATGATTAAGTTGTTTGACCAGACTCCATGTAATTGGAAGTTTCTTTCGTCGAGTAGACATGTCAGTGGATTTCTTTTTTAAAGTTGCCTCGCAGATAAGACAGTACCTACAAAACACTAAGTTGTTTGACCAGACTCTAAGGTAATTGGGAGTTTTTCGTCGAGTAGACATGTCAGGTGGATTTGTTTTTAAAGTTGCCTCGCAGATAAGACAGTACCCACAAACACTAAGTTGTTTGACCAGATTCCATGTAATTGGAAGTTTCTTTCGTCGAGTAGACATGTCAGGTGGATTTTTAAAGTTGCCTCGCAGATAAGACAGTACCTACAAAACACTAAGTTGTTTGACCAGACTCCATGTAATTGGAAGTTTCTTTCGTCGAGTAGACATGTCAGGTGGATTTGTTTTTAAAGTTGCCTCGCAGATAAGACAGTACCTACAAAATACTAAGTTGTTTGACCAGACTCCATGTAATTGGGAAGTTTCTTTCGTCGAGTAGACATGTCAGGTGGATTTCTTTTTAAAGTTGCCTCGCAGATAAGACAGTACCTACAAAACACTAAGTTGTTTGACCAGACCTACGTAATTGGAAGTTTCTTCTTTGGTCGATAGACATGTCAGGTGGATTAGTTTTTAAAGTTGCCTCGCAGATAAGACAGTACCTACAAAACACTAAGTTGTTTGACCAGACTCCATGTAATTGGAAGTTTCTTTCTTCGAGTAGACATGTCAGGTGGATTTCTTTTTAAAGTTGCCTCGCAGATAAGACAGTACCTACAAAACACTAAGTTGTTAGACCAGGCTCCATGTAATTGGGAGTTTCTTTCTTCGAGTAGACATGTCAGGTGGATTTGTTTTTAAAGTTGCCTCGCAGATAAGACAGTACCTACAAAACACTAAGTTGTTAGACCAGGCTCCATGTAATTGGGAGTTTCTTTCGTCGAGTAGACATGTCAGGTGGATTTGTTTTTAAAGTGGCCTCGCAGATAAGACAGTACCTACAAAACACTAAGTTGTTTGACCAGACTCCATGTAATTGGAAGTTTCTTTCGTCGAGTAGACATGTCAGGTGGATTTGTTTTTAAAGTTGCCTCGCAGATAAGACAGTACCTACAAAACACTAAGTTGTTAGACCAGGCTCCATGTAATTGGAAGTTTCTTTCGTCGAGTAGACATGTCAGGTGGATTTGTTTTTAAAGTTGCCTCGCAGATAAGACAGTACCTACAAAACACTAAGTTGTTAGACCAGGCTCCATGTAATTGGGAGTTTCTTTCTTCGAGTAGACATGTCAGGTGGATTTGTTTTTAAAGTTGCCTCGCAGATAAGACAGTACCTACAAAACACTAAGTTGTTAGACCATGCTCCATGTAATTTGGAGTTTCTTTCTTCGAGTAGACATGTCAGGTGGATTTGTTTTTAAAGTTGCCTCGCAGATAAGACAGTACCTACAAAACACTAAGTTGTTTGACCAGACTCCATGTAATTGGAAGTTTCTTTCGTCGAGTAGACATGTCAGGTGGATTTGTTTTTAAAGTTGCCTCGCAGATAAGACAGTACCTACAAAACACTAAGTTGTTAGACCAGGCTCCATGTAAATGGAAGTTTCTTTCGTCGAGTAGATATGTCAGGTGGATTTGTTTTTAAAGTTGCCTCGCAGATAAGACAGTACCTACAAAACACTAAGTTGTTAGACCAGGCTCCATGTAATTGGAAGTTTCTTTCGTCGAGTAGACATGTCAGGTGGATTTGTTTTTAAAGTTGCCTCGCAGATAAGACAGTACCTACAAAACACTAAGTTGTTAGACCAGGCTCCATGTAATTGGAAGTTTCTTTCGTCGAGTAGACATGTCAGGTGGATTTGTTTTTAAAGTTGCATCGCAGATAAGACAGTACCTACAAAACACTAAGTTGTTAGACCAGGCTCCATGTAATTGGAAAATTCTTTCGTCGAGTAGACATGTCAGGTGGATTTGTTTTTAAAGTTGCCTCGCAGGCAAGACGGTACCTACAAAACACGAAGTTGTTAGACCAGACTCCATGTAATTGGAAGTTTCTTTCGTCGAGTAGACATGTGAGGTGGATTTGTTTTTAAAGTTGCCTCGCAGATAAGACAGTACCTACAAAACACTAAGTTGTTTGACCAGACTCCATGTAATTGGAAGTTTCTTTCGTCGAGTAGACATGTCAGGTGGATTTGTTTTTAAAGTTGCCTCGCAGATAAGACGGTACCTACAAAACACGAAGTTGTTAGACCAGGCTCCATGTAATTGGAAGTTTCTTTCGTCGAGTAGACATGTCAGGTGGATTTGTTTTTAAGTTGCCTCGCAGATAAGACAATACCTACAAAACACTAAGTTGTTAGACCAGACTCCATGTAGTGGAAGTTTCTTTCGTCGAGTAGACATGTCAGGTGGATTTGTTTTTAAAGTTGCCTCGCAGATAAGACAGTACCTACAGTACTAAGTTGTTAGACCAGGCTCCATGTAATTGGAAGTTTCTTTCGTCGAGTAGACATGTCAGGTGGATTTGTTTTTTAAAGTTGCCTCGCAGATAAGACAGTACCTACAAAACACTAAGTTGTTTGACCAGACTCCATGTAATTGGAAGTTTCTTTCGTCGAGTAGACATGTCAGGTGGATTTGTTTTTAAGTTGCCTCGCAGATAAGACAGTACCTACAAAACACTAAGTTATTTGACCAGACTCCATGTAATTGGAAGTTTCTTTCTTCGAGTAGACATGTCAGGTGGATTTGTTTTTTAAAGTTGCCTCGCAGATAAGACAGTACCTACAAAACACTAAGTTGTTTGACCAGACTCCATGTAATTGGAAGTTTCTTTCGTCGAGTAGACATGTCAGGTGGATTTGTTTTTAAAGTTGCCTCGCAGATAAGACAGTACCTACAAAACACTAAGTTGTTAGACCAGACTCCATGTAATTGGAAGTTTCTTTCGTCGAGTAGACATGTCAGGTGGATTTGTTTTTAAAGTTGCCTCGCAGATAAGACAATACCTACAAAACACTAAGTTGTTAGACCAGGCTCCATGTAATTGGAAGTTTCTTTCGTCGAGTAGACATGTCAGGTGGATTTGTTTTTAAAGTTGCCTCGCAGATAAGACAGTACCTACAAAACACTAAGTTGTTTGACCAGACTCCATGTAATTGGAAGTTTCTTTCGTCGAGTAGACATGTCAGGTGGATTTGTTTTTAAAGTTGCCTCGCAGATAAGACAGTACCTACAAAACACTAAGTTGTTAGACCAGGCTCCATGTAATTGGAAGTTTCTTTCGTCGAGTAGACATGTCAGGTGGATTTGTTTTTAAAAGTTGCCTCGCAGATGAACAGTACCTACAAAACACTAAGTTGTTTGACCAGACTCCATGTAATTGGAAGTTTCTTTCGTCGAGTAGACATGTCAGGTGGATTTGTTTTTAAAGTTGCCTCGCAGATAAGACAGTACCTACAAAACACTAAGTTGTTTGACCACACTCCATGTAATTGGAAGTTTCTTTTCGTCGAGTAGACATGTCAAGTGGATTTGTTTTAAAGTTGCCTCGCAGATAAGACAGTACCTACAAAACACTAAGCTGTTAGACCAGGCTCCATGTAATTGGGAGTTTCTTTCTTCGAGTAGACATGTCAGGTGGATTTGTTTTTAAAGTTACCTCGCAGATAAGACAGTACCTACAAAACGCAGTTGTTTAGACCAGGCTCCATGTAATTGGGAGTTTCTTTCTTCGAGTAGACATGTCGAGTGGTTGTTTTTAAAGTTGCCTCGCAGATAAGACAGTACCTACCGACACGAAAAGTTGTTTGACCAGACTCCATGTAATTGGAAGTTTCTTTCGTCGAGTAGACATGTCAGGTGGATTTGTTTTTTTAAGTTGCCTCGCAGATAAGACAGTACCTACAAAACACTAAGTTGTTAGACCAGGCTCGTATAATTGGAAGTTTCTTTCGTCGAGTAGACATGTCAAAAGGTGGATTTGTTTTTAAAGTTGCCTCGCAGATAAGACAGTACCTACAAAACACTAAGTTGTTAGACCAGGCTCCATGTAATTGGGAGTTTCTTTCTTCGAGTAGACATGTGAGCTGGTTTTGTTTTTAAATATATCTCGCAGATAAGACAGTACCAACAAAACACTAAGTTGCTAGACCAGGCTCCATGTAATTGGAAGTTTCTTTCGTCGAGTAGACATGTCAGGTGGATTTGTTTTTAAAGTTGCCTCGCAGATAGACAGTACCTACAAAACACTAAGTTGTTTGACCAGACTCCACAATTGCAAATTTCTTTCGTCAGTAGACATGTCAGTTGATTTGTTTTTAAAGTTGCCTCGCAAAATAGACAGTACACACAAAACACTAAGTTGTTAGACCAGGCTCCATGTAATTGGAAGTTTCTTTCGTCGATGAGGCATATAAGATTGGATTTGTTTAAAGTTGCCTCACCAAGATAAGACAGTACCTACAAAACACTAAGTTGTTTGACCAGACTCATGTAATTGGAAGTTTCTTTCGTCAGAGTAGACATGTCAGGTGGATTTGTTTTTAAAAGTTGCCTCGCGAATAAGACAGTACCCACCAAAACACTAAGTTGTTTGACCACACTCCATGTAATTGGAAGTTTCTTTCGTCGAGTAGACATGTCAAGTGGATTTGTTTTAAAATTTTCTGGGCAGATGACACCTACAAAACACTATTTCTGTGAATAGGCTCCATGTAATTGGGAGTTTTCTTTCTTCAGTGAACATGTCAGGTGGTTGTTTTTGAAGTTACCTCGCAGATAAGACAGTACCTACAAAACACTAAGTTGTTAGACCGGGCTCCATACCTTGGTGGGAGTTTCTTTCTTCGAGTAGACATGTCGAATTGGATTTGTTTTTAAAAGTTGCCTCGCAGATAAGACAGTACCTACAAAACACAGAGATTTGTTTTGACCAGACTCCATGTAATTGGAAGTTTCTTTCGTCGAGTGAACTGTGTCAGGTGGATTTGTTTTAAAGTTTAACGCCGCAGATAAGACAGTACCTACGAAACACTAGATTGTTCGACCAAATTATATGTAATTGGAAGTTTCTTTCGTCGAGTAGACATGTCGGGTGGATTTGTTTTTAAAGTTGCCTCGCAAAGATAAGACAGTACCTACAAAACACTAAGTTGTTAGACCAGGCTCCATGTAATTGGGAGTTTCTTTCTTCGAGTAGACATGTGAGCTGGTTTGTTTTTAAATATATCTCGCAGATAAGACAGTACCAACAAAACACTAAGTTGTTAGACCAGGCTCCATGTAATTGGAGATTTCTTTCTTCGAGTAGACATGTCAGGTGGATTTGTTTTTAAAGTTACCTCGCAGATAAGACAGTACCTACAAAACATAAAGTTGTTAGACCAGGCTCCATGTAATTGAAGTTTCTTTCGTCGAGTAGACATGTCAGGTGGATTTGTTTTTAAAGTTGCCTCGCAGGCCAAGACAGTACCTACAAAACACTAAGTTGTTTGACCAGACTCCATGTAGTGGGAAGTTTCTTTCGTCGAGTAGACATGTCAGGTGGATTTGTTTTTAAAGTTGCCTCGCAGATAAGACAGTACCTACAAAACACTACGTTGTTAGACCAGGCTCCATGTAATTGGGAGTTTCTTTCTTCGAGTAGACATGTCAGGTGGATTTGTTTTTAAAGTTACCTCGCAGATAAGACAGTACCTACAAAACACTAAGTTGTTAGACCAGGCTCCATGTAATTGGGAGTTTCTTTCTTCGAGTAGACATGTCAGGTGGATTTGTTTTTAAAGTTGCCTCGCAGATAAGACAGTACCTACAAAACACGAAGTTGTTTGACCAGACTCCATGTAATTGGAAGTTTCTTTCGTCGAGTAGACATGTCAGGTGGATTTGTTTTTAAAGTTGCCTCGCAGATAAGACAGTACCTACAAAACACTAAGTTGTTAGACCAGGCTCCATGTAATTGGGAGTTTCTTTCTTCGAGTAGACATGTCAGGTGGATTTGTTTTTAAAGTTACCTCGCAGATAAGACAGTACCTACAAAATACTAAGTTGTTAGACCAGGCTCCATGTAATTGGGAGTTTCTTTCTTCGAGTAGACATGTCAGGTGGATTTGTTTTTAAAGTTGCCTCGCAGATAAGACAGTACCTACAAAACACTAAGTTGTTAGACCAGGCTCCATGTAATTGGGAGTTTCTTTCTTCGAGTAGACATGTCAGGTGGATTTGTTTTTAAAGTTGCCTCGCAGATAAGACAGTACCTACAAAACACGGAGTTGTTTGACCAGACTCCATGTAATTGGAAGTTTCTTTCGTCGAGTAGACATGTCAGGTGGATTTGTTTTTAAAGTTGCCTCGCAGATAAGACAGTACCTACAAAACACTAAGTTGTTAGACCAGGCTCCATGTAATTGGAAGTTTCTTTCGTCGAGTAGACATGTCAGGTGGATTTGTTTTTAAAGTTGCCTCGCAGATAAGACAGTACCTACAAAACACTAAGTTGTTAGACCAGCCTCCATGTAATTGAGAGTTTCTTTCTTCAGTAGACATGTGAGCTGGTTTTGTTTTTAAATATATCTCATAGACAAGACGTACCAACAAAACACTAAGTTGTTAGACCAGGCTCCATGTAATTGGAAGTTTCTTTCGTCGAGTAGACATGTCAGGTGGATTTGTTTTTTAAAGTTGCCTCGCAGATAAGACAGTACCACAAAACACTAAGTTGTTAGACCAGGCTCCATGTAATTGGGAGTTTCTTTCTTCAGTGGTGCATGTCAGGTGGATTTGTTTTTTTAAAGTTGCCTGTGATCAGACAGTACCTACAAAACACTAAGTTGTTAGACCAGGCTCCATGTAATTGGGGAGTTTCTTTCGTCGAGTAGACATGTCAGGTGGATTTGTTTTAAAGTTACCTCGCAGATAAGACAGTACCTACAAAACACTAAGTTGTTAGACCAGGCTCCATGTAATTGGAAGTTTCTTTCGTCGAGTAGACATGTCAGGTGGATTTGTTTTTAAAGTTGCCTCGCAAAGATAAGACAGTACCTACAAAACACTAAGTTGTTAGACCAGGCTCCATGTAATTGGGAGTTTCCTTTCTTTAAATTGATGCTCAAGGTGGATTTGTTTTTTTAAAAGTTGCCTCGCAGATAAGACAGTACCTACAAAACACTAAGTTGTTAGACCAGGCTCCATGTAATTTGGGAGTTTCTTTCGTCGAGTAGACATGTCAGGTGGATTTGTTTTTAAAGTTGCCTCGCAGATAAGACAGTACCTACAAAACACTAGAGAGTTGTTTGACCAGACTCCATGTAATTGGAAGTTTCTGTCGTCGAGTAAGGACATGTCAGGTGGATTTGTTTTTAAGTTGCCTCGCAGATAAGACAGTACCTACAAACACTAGTTGTTTGACCAGACTCAACATGTAATTGGAAGTTTCTTTCGTCGAGTAGACATGTCAGGTGGATTTGTTTTTAAAGTTGCCTCCGCGAATAAGACAGTACCTACAAAACACTAAGTTGTTTGACCATAATTTGGAAGTTTCTTTCGTCGACTAGACATGTCAGGTGGATTTGTTTTTCGAAGTTGCCTCGCAGATAAGACAGTACCTACAAAACACTAAGTTGTTAGACCAGGCTCCATGTAATTGGAAGTTTTCCTTTCGTCGAATAGACATGTGAATTAGTTGTTTTAAAGTTGCCTCGCAGATAAGACAGTACCTACAAAACACTAAGTTGTTAGACCAGGCTCCATGTAATTGGAAGTTTCTTTCGTCGATAGACATGTCAGGTGGATTTGTTTTGCAAGTTGCCTCGCAGATAAGACAGTACCTACAACACCTAAGTTGTTGAACCAGGCTCCATGTAGTGGAAGTTTCTTTCGTCAGTGAACCCTTGAGGTGGATTTGTTTTAAAAATTGCCTCGCAGATAAGACAGTACCTACAAAACACTAAGTTGTTAGACCAAGCCATGTAATTGGGAGTTTCTTCGAGTAGACATGTCAGGTGGATTTGTTTTTAAGTTGCCTCGCAGATAAGACAGTACCTACAAAACACTAAGTTGTTAGATAACGTCTCCATGTAATTGGGGAGTTTCTTTCGTCGAGTAGACATGTCAGGTGGATTTGTTTTTAAAGTTGCCTCGCAGATAAGACAGTACCTACAAAACACTAAGTTGTTAGACCAGGCTCCATGTAGTGGAAGTTTCTTTCGTCGAGTAGACATGTCAGGTGGATTTGTTTTTGAAAGTTGCCTCGCAGATAAGACAGTACCTACAAAACATAAGTTGTTAGACCAGGCTCACATGTAATTGGGAGTTTCTTCCGTCAGTGAACATGTCAGGTGGATTTGTTTTTAAAAGTTGCCTCGCAGATAAGACAGTACCTACAAACACTAGTTCTTAGACCCGAATAACAAGTGGGAGTTCTTTCGTCGAGTAGACATGTCGAATTAGTTGTTTTTAAAGTTGCCTCGCAGATAAGACAGTACCAACAAAACACTAAGTTGTTTGAAAGCCAGACTCCATGTAATTGGAAGTTTCTTTCGTCGAGTAGACATGTCAGGTGGATTTGTTTTTAAAGTTGCCTCGCAGATAAGACAGTACCTACAAACACTAAGTTGTTTGACCAGACTCCATGTAATTGGAAGTTTCTTTCTTCGAGTAGACATGTCAGGTGGATTTGTTTTTAAGTTGCCTCGCAAGAAAAAAGAACAGTACCTACAAAACACTAAGTTGTTAGACCAGGCTCCGTGTAATTGGGAGTTTCTTTCGTCGAGTAGACATGTCAGGTGGATTTGTTTTTTAAAGTTGCCTGTGAACGACAGTACCTACAAAACACTAAGTTGTTAGACCAGGCTCCATGTAATTGGGAGTTTCTTTCGTCGAGTAGACATGTCAGGTGGATTTGTTTTTAGAAGTTGCCTCGCAGATAAGACAGTACCTACAAAACACTAAGTTGTTTGACCAGACTCCATGTAATTGGAAATTTCTTTCGTCGAGTAGACATGTGAGGTGGATTTGTTTTTAAAAGGATTGCCTCGCAGATAAGACAGTACCTACAAAACACTAAGTTGTTAGACCAGAGGCTCCATGTAATTGGAAGTTGCTTTCGTCGAGTAGACATGTCAGGTGGATTTGTTTTTAAAGTTACTCGCAGATAAGACAGTACCTACAAAACACTAAGTTGTTAGACCAGACTCCATGTAATTGGAAGTTTCTTTCGTCGAGTAGACATGTGAGGTGGATTTGTTTTTTAAAGTTGCCTCGCAGATAAGACAGTACCTACAAAACACTAAGTTGTTTGACCAGACTCCATGTAATTGGAAGTTTCTTTCACCGTCGAGTAGACATGTCAGGTGGATTTCTTTTTAAAGTTGCCTCGCAGATAAGACAGTACCTACAAAACACTAAGTTGTTTGACCAGACTCCATGTAATTGGAAGTTTCTTTCGTCGAGTAGACATGTCAGGTGGATTTGTTTTTAAAGTTGCCTCGCAGATAAGACAGTACCTACAAAACACTAAGTTGTTTGACCAGACTCCATGTAATTGGGAGTTTCTTTCGTCGAGTAAGACATCTCAGGTGGATTTGTTTTTAAAGTTGCCTCGCAGATAAGACAGTACCTACAAAACACTAAGTTGTTAGACCAGGCTCCATGTAATTGGGAGTTTCTTTCGTCGAGTAGACATGTCAGGTGGATTTGTTTAAAGTTGCCTCGCAGATAAGACAGTACCTACAAAACACTAAGTTGTTAGACCAGGCTCCATGTAATTGGGAGTTTCTTTCTTCAGTAGACATGTCAGGTGGGTTTGTTTTTAAAGTTGCCTCGCAGATAAGACAGTACCTACAAAACACTAAGTTGTTAGACCAGGCTCCATGTAATTGGAAGTTTCTTTCGTCGAGTAGACATGTCAGGTGGTTTGTTTTTAAAGTTGCCTCGCAGATAAGACAGTACCTACAAAACACTAAGTTGTTTGACCAGACTCCATGTAATTGGAAGTTTCTTTCGTCGACTAGACATGTCAGGTGGATTTGTTTTAAAGTTGCCTCGCAGATAAGACAGTACCTACAAAACACTAAGTTGTTAGACCAGGCTCCATGTAATTGGAAGTTTCTTTCGTCGAATAGACATGTGAGGTGGTTGTTTTTAAAGTTGCCTCGCAGATAAGACAGTACCTACAAAACACTAAGTTGTTAGACCAGGCTCCATGTAATTGGAAGTTTCTTTCGTCGAGTAGACATGTCAGGTGGATTTGTTTTTTAAAGTTGCCTCGCAGATAAGACAGTACCTACAAAACACTAAGTTGTTAGACCGAGCTCCATGTAATTGGAAGTTTCTTTCGTCGAGTAGACATGTGAGGTGGATTTGTTTTAAATTTGCCTCACGCAGATAAGACAGTACCTACAAAACACTAAGTTGTTAGACCAGGCTCCATGTAATTGGGAGTTTCTTTCTTCGAGTAGACATGTCAGGTGGATTTGTTTTTAAAGTTGCCTCTTGAATAAGACAGTACCTACAAAACACTAAGTTGTTAGACCAGGCTCCATGTAATTGGGAGTTTCTTTCGTCGAGTAGACATGTCAGGTGGATTTGTTTTAAAGTTGCCTCGCAGATAAGACAGTACCTACAAAACACTAAGTTGTTAGACCAGGCTCCATGTAATTGGAAGTTTCTTTCGTCGAGAGTAGACATGTCAGGTGGATTTGTTTTTAAAAGTTGCCTCGCAGATAAGACGGTACAAAACACTAAGTTGTTAGACCAGGCTCCATGTAATTGGGAGTTTCTATTTCCGTCGAGTAGACATGTCAGGTGGATTTGTTTTTAAAGTTGCCTCGCAGATAAGACAGTACCTACAAAACACTAAGTTGTTAGACCAGGCTCCATGTAATTGGGAGTTTCTTTCGTCGAGTAGACATGTCAGGTGGATTTTGTTTTTAAAGTTGCCTCGCAGATAAGACAGTACCTACAAAACACTAAGTTGTTTGACCAGACTCCATGTAATTGGAAGTTTCTTTCGTCGAGTAGACATGTCAGGTGGATTTGTTTTTTAAAGTTGCCTCGCAGATAAGACAGTACCTACAAAACACTAGGTTGACCAGACTCCATGTAATTGGAAGTTTCTTTCGTCGAGTAGACATGTCAGGTGGATTTGTTTTTTAAAGTTGCCTCGCAGAAAAGACAGTACCTACAAAACACTAAGTTGTTAGACCAGGCTCCGTGTAATTAGGAGTTTCTTTCGTCGAGTAGACATGTCAGGTGGATTTGTTTTTAAAGTTGCCTCGCAGATAAACAGTACCTACAAAACACTAAGTTGTTAGACCAGGCTCCATGTAATTGGGAGTTTCTTTCGTCGAGTAGACATGTCAGGTGGATTTGTTTTTAAAAGTTGCCTCGCAGATAAGACAGTACCTACAAAACACTAAGTTGTTTGACCAGACTCCATGTAATTGGAAGTTTCTTTCGTCGAGTAGACATGTGAGGTGGATTTGTTTTTAAAGTTGCCTCGCAGATAAGACAGTACCTACAAAACACTAAGTTGTTAGACCAGGCTCCATGTAATTGGAAGTTGCTTTCGTCGAGTAGACATGTCAGGTGGATTTGTTTTTAAAGTTGCCTCGCAGATAAGACAGTACCTACAAAACACTAAGTTGTTAGACCAGACTCCATGTGGTGGAAGTTTCTTTCGTCGAGTAGACATGTGAGGTGGTTGTTTTAAAGTTGCCTCGCAGATAAGACAGTACCTACAAAACACTAAGTTGTTTGACCAGACTCCATGTAATTGGAAGTTTCTTTCGTCGAGTAGACATGTCAGGTGGATTTCTTTTTAAAGTTGCCTCGCAGATAAGACAGTACCTACAAAACACTAAGTTGTTTGACCAGACTCCATGTAATTGGGAGTTTCTTTCGTCGAGTAGACATGTCAGGTGGATTTGTTTTTAAGTTGCCTCGCAGATAAGACAGTACCTACAAAACACTAAGTTGTTTGACCAGACTCCATGTAATTGGAAGTTTCTTTCGTCGAGTAGACATGTCAGGTGGATTTGTTTTTAAAGTTGCCTCGCAGATAAGACAGTACTTACAAAACACTAAGTTGTTTGACCAGACTCCATGTAATTGGAAGTTTCTTTCGTCGAGTAGACATGTCAGGTGGATTTCTTTTTAAAGTTGCCTCGCAGATAAGACAGTACCTACAAAACACTAAGTTGTTTGACCAGACTCCATGTAATTGGAAGTTTCTTTCGTCGAGTAGACATGTCAGGTGGATTTCTTTTAAGTTGCCTCGCAGATAAGACAGTACCTACAAAACACTAAGTTGTTTGACCAGACTCCATGTAATTGAAGTTTCTTTCGTCGAGTAGACATGTCAGGTGGATTTGTTTTTAAAGTTACCTCGCAGATAAGACAGTACCTACAAAACACTAAGTTGTTTGACCAGACTCCATGTAATTGGAAGTTTCTTTCTTCGAGTAGACATGTCAGGTGGATTTGTTTTTAAAGTTGCCTCGCAGATAAGACAGTACCTACAAAACACTAAGTTGTTAGACCAGGCTCCATGTAATTGGGAGTTTCTTTCTTCGAGTAGACATGTCAGGTGGATTTGTTTTTAAAGTTGCCTCGCAGATAAGACAGTACCTACAAAACACTAAGTTGTTAGACAGGCTCCGTAGCAATTACTGGGAGTTTCTTTCGTCGAGTAGACATGTCAGGTGGATTTGTTTTTAAAGTGGCCTCGCAGATAAGACGGTACCTACAAAACTAAGTTGTTTGACCAGACTCCATGTAATTGGAAGTTTCTTTCGTCGAGTAGACATGTCAGGTGGATTTGTTTTTAAAGTTGCCTCGCGAATAAGACAGTACCTACAAAACACTAAGTTGTTAGACCAGGCTCCATGTAATTGGAAGTTTCTTTCGTCGAGTAGACATGTCAGGTGGATTTGTTTTTAAAAGTTGCCTCGCAGATAAGACAGTACCTACAAAACACTAAGTTGTTATAACCAGGCTCCATGTAATTGGAGTTTCTTTCTTCGAGTAGACATGTCAGGTGGATTTGTTTTTTAAAGTTGCCTCGCAGATAAGACAGTACCTACAAAACACTAAGTTGTTAGACCAGGCTCCATGTAATTGGGAGTTTCTTTCTTCGAGTAGACATGTCAGGTGGATTTGTTTTTAAAGTTGCCTCGCAGATAAGACAGTACCTACAAAACACTAAGTTGTTTGACCAGACTCCATGTAATTGGAAGTTTCTTTCGTCGAGTAGACATGTCAGGTGGTTGTTTTAAAGTTGCCTCGCAGATAAGACGGTACCTACAAAACACTAAGTTGTTAGACCAGGCTCCATGTAATTGGAAGTTTCTTTTTCGTCGATGAACATGTCAGGTGGATTTGTTTTTAAAGTTGCCTCGCAGATAAGACAGTACCTGTGCAGTTGTTAGACCAGGCTCCATGTAATTGGAAGTTTCTTTCGTCGAGTAGACATGTCAGGTGGATTTGTTTCGAGTTGCCTCGCAGATAAGACAGTACCTACAAAACACTAAGTTGTTGAACCAGGCTCCATGTAATTGGAAGTTTCTTTCGTCGAGTAGACATGTCAGGTGGATTTGTTTTTAAGTTGCCTCGCAGATAAGACAGTACCTACAAAACACTAAGTTGTTAGACCAGGCTCCATGTAATTGGAAGATTCTTTCGTCAGAGTAGACATGTCAGGTGGATTTGTTTTTAAAGTTGCCTCGCAGATAAGACAGTACCTACAAAACACGAAGTTGTTAGACCAGACTCCATGTAATTGGAAGTTTCTTTCGTCGAGTAGACATGTGAGGTGGATTTGTTTTTAAAGTTGCCTCGCAGATAAGACAGTACCTACAAAACACTAAGTTGTTTGACCAGACTCCATGTAATTGGAAGTTTCTTTCGTCGAGTAGACATGTCAGGTGGATTTGTTTTTAATGTTGCCTCGCAGATAAGACAGTACCTACAAAACACGAAGTTGTTAGACCAGGCTCCATGTAATTGAAGTTTCTTTCGTCGAGTAGACATGTCAGGTGGATTTGTTTTTAAGTTGCCTCGCAGATAAGACAATACCTACAAAACACTAGGATTGTTAGACCAGACTCCATGTAATGGGAAGTTTCTTTCGTCAGTGAACTGTCAGGTGGATTTGTTTTAAAAGTTGCCTCGCAGATAAGACAGTACCCACCACAAAACACTAAGTTGTTAGACCAGGCTCCATGTAATTGGAAGTTTCTTTCGTCGAGTAGACATGTCAGGTGGATTTGTTTTTTTTTTAAAGAAGTTACCTCGCAGATAAAGACGGGTACCTACAAAACACTGATTATTTGACCAGACTCCATGTAATTGGAAGTTTCTTTCTTCGAGTAGACATGTCAGGTGGGTTTGTTTTTAAAGTTGCCTCGCAGATAAGACAGTACCTACAAAACACTAGGATTGTTTGACCAGACTCCATGTAATTGGAAGTTTCTTTCGTCGAGTAGACATGTCAGGTGGATTTGTTTTAAAGTTGCCTCGCAGATAAGACAGTACCTACAAAACACTAAGTTGTTTGACCAGACTCCATGTAATTGGAAGTTTCTTTCGTCGAGTAGACATGTCAGGTGGATTTGTTTTTAAAGTTGCCTCGCAGATAAGACAGTACCTGTAAAACATAAGTTGTTAGACCAGGCTCCATGTAATTGGAAGTTTCTTTCGTCAGTAGACATGTCAGGTGGATTTGTTTTTAAAGTTGCCTCGCAGATAAGACAGTACCTACAAAACACTAAGTTGTTATAACCAGGCTCCATATAGTGGGAGTTTCTTTCTTCGAGTAGACATGTCAGGTGGATTTGTTTTTAAAGTTGCCTCGCAGATAAGACAGTACCTACAAAACACTAAGTTGTTAGACAGGCTCCATGTAATTGGGAGTTTCTTTCTTCGAGTAGACATGTCAGATGGATTTGTTTTAGAAGTTGCCCCTCGCAGATAAGACAGTACCTACAAAACACTAAGTTGTTTGACCAGACTCCATGTAATTGGAAGTTTCTTTCGTCGAGTAGACATGTCAGGTGGATTTGTTTTTAGAGTTGCCTCGCAGATAAGACGAGTACCTACAAAACACTAAGTTGTTTACGACCAGACTCCTTGTAATTGGGAAGTTTCTTTCGTCGAGTAGACATGTCAGGTGGATTTGTTTTTAAAGTTGCCTCGCAGATAAGACGGTACCTACAAACACTAAGTTATTTGACCAGACTCATGTAATTGGAAGTTTCTTTCTTCGAGTAGACATGTCAGGTGGGTTTGTTTTAAGTTTTCCTCGCAGATAAGACAGTACCTACAAAACACTAAGTTGTTTGACCAGACTCCATGTAATTGGAAGTTTCTTTCGTCGAGTAGACATGTCGAGTGGATTTGTTTTTAAGTTGCCTCGCAGATAAGACAGTACCTACAAAACACTAAGTTGTTTGACCAGACTCCATGTAATTGGAAGTTTCTTTCGTCGAGTAGACATGTCAGGTGGATTTGTTTTTAAAGTTGCCTCGCAGATAAGACAGTACCTACAAAACACTAAGTTGTTAGACCAGGCTCCATGTAATTGGAAGTTTCTTTCGTCGAGTAGACATGTCAGGTGGATTTGTTTTAAAGTTGCCTCGCAGATAAGACAGTACCTACAAAACACTAAGTTGTTATAACCAGGCTCCATGTAGTGGGAGTTTCTTTCTTCAATTGAGGCATGTGAGTGATTTGTTTTTAAAGTTGCCTCGCAGATAAGACAGTACCTACAAAACACTAAGTTATTAGACCAGGCTCCATGTAATTGGGAGTTTCTTTCTTCGAGTAGACATGTCAGGTGGATTTGTTTTTAAAGTTGCCTCTTGAATAAGACAGTACCTACAAAACACTAAGTTGTTTGACCAAGACTCCATGTAATTGGAAGTTTCTTTCGTCAGTGAACATGTCAGGTGGATTTGTTTCTAAAGTTGCCTCGCAGATAAGACAGTACCTACAAAACACTAAGTTGTTAGACCAGGCTCCTTCTGTTAGGTTTCTTTCGTCGAGTAGACATGTCAGGTGGATTTGTTTTAAAGTTGCCTCGCAGATAAGACAGTACCTACAAAACACTAAGTTGTTAGACCAGGCTCCAAGTAATTGGAAGTTTCTTTCGTCGAGTAGACATGTCAGGTGGATTTGTTTTTAAAGTTGCCTCGCAGATAAGACAATACCTACAAAACACTAAGTTGTTAGACCAGGCTCCATGTAATTGGAAGTTTCTTTCGTCGAGTAGACATGTCAGGTGGATTTGTTTTTAAAGTTGCCTCGCAGATAAGACAGTACCTACAAAACACTAAGTTGTTAGACCAGGCTCCATGTAATTGGAAGTTTCTTTCGTCGAGTAGACATGTCAGGTGGATTTGTTTTTAAAGTTGCCTCGCAGATAAGACAGTACCTACAAAACACTAAGTTGTTAGACCAGGCTCCATGTAATTGGAAGATTCTTTCGTCGAGTAGACATGTCAGGTGGATTTGTTTTTAAAGTTGCCTCGCAGATAAGACAGTACCTACAAAACACGAAGTTGTTAGACCAGACTCCATGTAATTGGAAGTTTCTTTCGTCGAGTAGACATGTGAGGTGGATTTGTTTTTAAAGTTGCCTCGCAGATAAGACAGTACCTACAAAACACTAAGTTGTTTGACCAGACTCCATGTAATTGGAAGTTTCTTTCGTCGAGTAGACATGTCAGGTGGATTTGTTTTTAATGTTGCCTCGCAGATAAGACAGTACCTACAAAACACGAAGTTGTTAGACCAGGCTCCATGTAATTGGAAGTTTCTTTCGTCGAGTAGACATGTCAGGTGGATTTGTTTTTAAAGTTGCCTCGCAGATAAGACAATACCTACAAAACACTAAGTTGTTAGACCAGACTCCATGTAATGGGAAGTTTCTTTCGTCGAGTAGACATGTCAGGTGGATTTGTTTTTAAAGTTGCCTCGCAGATAAGACAGTACCTACAAAACACTAAGTTGTTAGACCAGGCTCCATGTAATTGGAAGTTTCTTTCGTCGAGTAGACATGTCAGGTGGATTTGTTTTTAAAGTTGCCTCGCAGATAAGACAGTACCTACAAAACACTAAGTTGTTTGACCAGACTCCATGTAATTGGAAGTTTCTTTCGTCGAGTAGACATGTCAGGTGGATTTGTTTTTAAAGTTGCCTCGCAGATAAGACAGTACCTACAAAACACTAAGTTATTTGACCAGACTCCATGTAATTGGAAGTTTCTTTCTTCGAGTAGACATGTCAGGTGGATTTGTTTTTAAAGTTGCCTCGCAGATAAGACAGTACCTACAAAACACTAAGTTGTTTGACCAGACTCCATGTAATTGGAAGTTTCTTTCGTCGAGTAGACATGTCAGGTGGATTTGTTTTTAAAGTTGCCTCGCAGATAAGACAGTACCTACAAAACACTAAGTTGTTTGACCAGACTCCATGTAATTGGAAGTTTCTTTCGTCGAGTAGACATGTCAGGTGGATTTGTTTTTAAAGTTGCCTCGCATATAAGACAGTACCTACAAAACACTAAGTTGTTGAACCAGGCTCCATGTGGTGGAAGTTTCTTTCGTCGAGTAGACATGTCAGGTGGTTGTTTTTTAAGTTGCCTCGCAGATAAGACAGTACCTACAAAACACTAAGTTGTTATAACCAGGCTCCATGTAATTGGGAGTTTCTTTCTTCGAGTAGACATGTCAGGTGGATTTGTTTTAAAAGTTGCCTCGCGAATAAAGACCAGTACCTACAAAACCCTTTAAGTTGTTAGACGGGCTCCATGTAATTGGGAGTTTCTTTCTTCAGTGAACATGTCAGGTGGATTTGTTTTTAAGTTGCCTCGCAGATAAGACAGTACCTACAAAACACTAAGTTGTTTGACCAGACTCCATGTAATTGGAAGTTTCTTTCGTCGAGTAGACATGTCAGGTGGATTTGTTTTTAAAGTTGCCTCGCAGATAAGACGTTACCTACAAAACACTAAGTTGTTAGACCAGGCTCCATGTAATTGGAGGTTTCTTTCGTCGAGTAGACATGTCAGGTGGATTTGTTTTAAAGTTGCCTCGCAGATAAGACAGTACCTACAAAACACTAAGTTGTTAGACCAGGCTCCATGTAATTGGAAGTTTCTTTCGTCGAGTAGACATGTGAGGTGGATTTGTTTTTAAGTTGCCTCGCAGATAAGACAGTACCTACAAAACACTAAGTTGTTTGACCAGACTCCATGTAATTGGAAGTTTCTTTCGTCGAAGTAGACATGTCAGGTGGATTTGTTTTTGAAGTTGCCTCGCAGATAAGACAGTACCTACAAAACACTAAGTTGTTAGACCAGGCTCATGTAATTGGAAGATTCTTTCATCCGAGTAGACATGTCAGGTGGATTTGTTTTTAAGTTGCCTCGCAGATAAGACAGTACCTACAAAACACGAAGTTGTTAGACCAGACTCCATGTAATTGGAAGTTTCTTTCGTCGAGTAGACATGTGAGGTGGATTTGTTTTAAAAGTTGCCTCGCAGATAAGACAGTACCTACAAAACACTAAGTTGTTCCGGCCAGACTCCATGTAATTGGAAGTTTCTTTCGTCGAGTAGACATGTCAGGTGGATTTGTTTTAAAGTTGCCTCGCGGATAAGACAGTACCTACAAAACACGAAGTTGTTAGACCAGGCTCCATGTGAGTGGAAGTTTCTTTCGTCGAGTAGACATGTCGGAGTGGATTTGTTTTTAAGTTGCCTCGCAGATAAGACAATACCTACAAAACACTAAGTTGTTAGACCAGACTCCATGTAATTGGAAGTTTCTTTCGTCGAGTAGACATGTCAGGTGGATTTGTTTTTAAAGTTGCCTCGCAGATAAGACAGTACCTACAAAACATAAGTTGTTAGACCAGGCTCCATGTAATTGGAAGTTTCTTTCGTCGAGTAGACATGTCAGGTGGATTTGTTTTTAAAGTTGCCTCGCAGATAAGACAGTACCTACAAAACACTAAGTTGTTTGACCAGACTCCATGTAATTGGAAGTTTCTTTCGTCAGGTAGACATGTCAGGTGGATTGTTTTTAAAGTTGCCTCGCAGATAAGACAGTACCTACAAAACACTGATTATTTGACCAGACTCCAATAACTGAATGAGTTTCTTTCTTCGAGTAGACATGTCAGGTGGATTTGTTTTTAAAGTTGCCTCGCGAATAAGACAGTACCTACAAAACACTAAGTTGTTTGACCAGACTCCATGTAATTGGAAGTTTCTTTCGTCGAGTAGACATGTCAGGTGGATTTGTTTTTAAAGTTGCCTCGCAGATAAGACGGTACCTACAAAACACTAAGTTGTGGAGCCAGACTCCATGTAATTGGAAGTTTCTTTCGTCGAGTAGACATGTCAGGTGGATTTGTTTTTAAAGTTGCCTCGCAGATAAGACAATGCCTACAAAACACTAAGTTGTTAGACCAGGCTCCATGTAATTGGAAGTTTCTTTCGTCGAGTAGACATGTCAGGTGGATTTGTTTTTAAAGTTGCCTCGCAGATAAGACAGTACCTACAAAACACTAAGTTGTTTGACCAGACTCCATGTAATTGGAAGTTTCTTTCGTCGAGTAGACATGTCAGGTGGATTTGTTTTTGAAGTTGCCTCCGCGAATGAACCAATGCCTACAAAACGCCAGTTGTTAGACCAGGCTCCATGTAATTGGAAGTTTCTTTCGTCGAGTAGACATGTCAGGTGGATTTGTTTTTAACGTTGCCTCGCAGATAAGACGGTACCTACAAAAACACTAAGTTGTTTGACAGACTCCATGTAATTGGAAGTTTCTTTCGTCGAGTGAACGTATCAGGTGGATTTGTTTTTAGGGGATTGCCTCGCAGATAAGACAGTACCTACAAACACTAAGTTGTTTGACCACACTCCATGTAATTGGAAGTTTCTTTCGTCGAGTAGACATGTCAAGTGGATTTGTTTTTAAAGTTGCCTCGCAGATAAGACAGTACCTACAAAACACTAAGCTGTTAGACCAGGCTCCATGTAATTGGGAGTTTCTTTCTTCGAGTAGACATGTCAGGTGGATTTGTTTTTAAAGTTACCTCGCAGATAAGACAGTACCTACAAAACACTAAGTTGTTAGACCAGGCTCCATGTAATTGGGAGTTTCTTTCTTCGAGTAGACATGTCAGGTGGATTTGTTTTTAAAGTTGCCTCGCAGATAAGACAGTACCTACAAAACACGAAGTTGTTTGACCAGACTCCATGTAATTGGAAGTTTCTTTCGTCGAGTAGACATGTCAGGTGGATTTGTTTTTAAAGTTGCCTCGCAGATAAGACAGTACCTACAAAACACTAAGTTGTTAGACCAGGCTCCATGTAATTGGAAGTTTCTTTCGTCGAGTAGACATGTCAGGTGGATTTGTTTTTAAAGTTGCCTCGCAGATAAGACAGTACCTACAAAACACTAAGTTGTTAGACCAGGCTCCATGTAATTGGGAGTTTCTTTCTTCGAGTAGACATGTGAGCTGGTTTTGTTTTTAAATTTATCTCGCAGATAAGACAGTACCAACAAAACACTAAGTTGTTAGACCAGGCTCCATGTAATTGGGAGTTTCTTTCTTCGAGTAGACATGTCAGGTGGATTTGTTTTTAAAGTTACCTCGCAGATAAGACAGTACCTACAAAACACTAAGTTGTTAGACCAGGCTCCATGTAATTGGAAGTTTCTTTCGTCGAGTAGACATGTCAGGTGGATTTGTTTTTAAAGTTGCCTCGCAGATAAGACAGTACCTACAAAACACTAAGTTGTTTGACCAGACTCCATGTAATTGGAAGTTTCTTTCGTCGAGTAGACATGTCAGGTGGATTTGTTTTTAAAGTTGCCTCGCAGATAAGACAGTACCTACAAAACACTAAGTTGTTAGACCAGGCTCCATGTAATTGGGAGTTTCTTTCTTCGAGTAGACATGTCAGGTGGATTTGTTTTTAAAGTTACCTCGCAGATAAGACAGTACCTACAAAACACTAAGTTGTTAGACCAGGCTCCATGTAATTGGGAGTTTCTTTCTTCGAGTAGACATGTCAGGTGGATTTGTTTTTAAAGTTGCCTCGCAGATAAGACAGTACCTACAAAACACGAAGTTGTTTGACCAGACTCCATGTAATTGGAAGTTTCTTTCGTCGAGTAGACATGTCAGGTGGATTTGTTTTTAAAGTTGCCTCGCAGATAAGACAGTACCTACAAAACACTAAGTTGTTAGTCCAGGCTCCATGTAATTGGGAGTTTCTTTCTTCGAGTAGACATGTCAGGTGGATTTGTTTTTAAAGTTACCTCGCAGATAAGACAGTACCTACAAAATACTAAGTTGTTAGACCAGGCTCCATGTAATTGGGAGTTTCTTTCTTCGAGTAGACATGTCAGGTGGATTTGTTTTTAAAGTTGCCTCGCAGATAAGACAGTACCTACAAAACACGAAGTTGTTTGACCAGACTCCATGTAATTGGAAGTTTCTTTCGTCGAGTAGACATGTCAGGTGGATTTGTTTTTAAAGTTGCCTCGCAGATAAGACAGTACCTACAAAACACTAAGTTGTTAGACCAGGCTCCATGTAATTGGAAGTTTCTTTCGTCGAGTAGACATGTCAGGTGGATTTGTTTTTAAAGTTGCCTCGCAGATAAGACAGTACCTACAAAACACTAAGTTGTTAGACCAGGATTCATGTAATTGGGAGTTTCTTTCTTCGAGTAGACATGTGAGCTGGTTTTGTTTTTAAATTTATCTCGCAGATAAGACAGTACCAACAAAACACTAAGTTGTTAGACCAGGCTCCATGTAATTGGGAGTTTCTTTCTTCGAGTAGACATGTCAGGTGGATTTGTTTTTAAAGTTACCTCGCAGATAAGACAGTACCTACAAAACACTAAGTTGTTAGACCAGGCTCCATGTAATTGGAAGTTTCTTTCTTCGAGTAGACATGTCAGGTGGATTTGTTTTTAAAGTTACCTCGCAGATAAGACAGTACCAACAAAACACTAAGTTGTTAGACCAGGCTCCATGTAATTGGGAGTTTCTTTCTTCGAGTAGACATGTGAGCTGGTTTTGTTTTTAAAGTTATCTCGCAGATAAGACAGTACCAACAAAACACTAAGTTGTTAGACCAGGCTCCATGTAATTGGGAGTTTCTTTCTTCGAGTAGACATGTCAGGTGGATTTGTTTTTAAAGTTACCTCGCAGATAAGACAGTACCTCCAAAACACTAAGTTGTTAGAACAGTCTCAATGTAATTGGGAGTTTCTTTCTTCGAGTAGACATGTCAGGTGGATTTGTTTTTAAAGTTACCTCGCAGATAAGACAGTACCTCCAAAACACTAAGTTGTTAGAACAGTCTCAATGTAATTGGGAGTTTCTTTCTTCGAGTAGACATGTGAGGTGGATTTGTTTTTAAAGTTACCTCGCAGATAAGACAGTACCTACAAAACACTAAGTTGTTAGACCAGGCTCCATGTAATTGGGAGTTTCTTTCTTCGAGTAGACATGTCAGGTGGATTTGTTTTTAAAGTTGCCTCGCAGATAAGACAGTACCTACAAAACACTAAGTTGTTAGAACAGTCTCAATGTAATTGGGAGTTTCTTTCTTCGAGTAGACATGTCAGGTGGATTTGTTTTTAAAGTTACCTCGCAGATAAGACAGTACCTCCAAAACACTAAGTTGTTAGACCAGGCTCCATGTAATTGGGAGTTTCTTTCTTCGAGTAGACATGTCAGGTGGATTTGTTTTTAAAGTTACCTCGCAGATAAGACAGTACCTACAAAACACTAAGTTGTTAGACCAGGCTCCATGTAATTGGAAGTTTCTTTCGTCGAGTAGACATGTCAGGTGGATTTGTTTTTAAAGTTGCCTCGCAGATAAGACAGTACCTACAAAACACTAAGTTGTTTGACCAGACTCCATGTAATTGGAAGTTTCTTTCGTCGAGTAGACATGTCAGGTGGATTTGTTTTTAAAGTTGCCTCGCAGATAAGACAGTACCTACAAAACACTAAGTTGTTAGACCAGGCTCCATGTAATTGGGAGTTTCTTTCTTCGAGTAGACATGTCAGGTGGATTTGTTTTTAAAGTTACCTCGCAGATAAGACAGTACCTACAAAACACTAAGTTGTTAGACCAGGCTCCATGTAATTGGGAGTTTCTTTCTTCGAGTAGACATGTCAGGTGGATTTGTTTTTAAAGTTACCTCGCAGATAAGACAGTACCTACAAAACACTAAGTTGTTAGACCAGGCTCCATGTAATTGGGAGTTTCTTTCTTAGAGTAGACATGTCAGGTGGATTTGTTTTTAAAGTTACCTCGCAGATAAGATAGTACCTACAAAACACTAATTTGTTAGACCAGGCTCCATGTAATTGGGAGTTTCTTTCGTCGAGTAGACATGTCAGGTGGATTTGTTTTTAAAGTTGCCTCGCAGATAAGACAGTACCTACAAAACACTAAGTTGTTAGAACAGTCTCAATGTAATTGGGAGTTTCTTTCTTCGAGTAGACATGTCAGGTGGATTTGTTTTTAAAGTTACCTCGCAGATAAGACAGTACCTCCAAAACACTAAGTTGTTAGAACAGTCTCAATGTAATTGGGAGTTTCTTTCTTCGAGTAGACATTTCAGGTGGATTTGTTTTTAAAGTTACCTCGCAGATAAGACAGTACCTACAAAACACTAAGTTGTTATACCAGGCTCCATGTAATTGGGAGTTTCTTTCTTCGAGTAGACATGTCAGGTGGATTTGTTTTTAAAGTTACCTCGCAGATAAGACAGTACCTACAAAACACTAAGTTGTTAGACCAGGCTCCATGTAATTGGGAGTTTCTTTCTTCGAGTAGACATGTCAGGTGGATTTGTTTTTAAAGTTACCTCGCAGATAAGACAGTACCTACAAAACACTAAGTTGTTAGACCAGGCTCCATGTAATTGGGAGTTTCTTTCTTAGAGTAGACATGTCAGGTGGATTTGTTTTTAAAGTTACCTCGCAGATAAGATAGTACCTACAAAACACTAATTTGTTAGACCAGGCTCCATGTAATTGGGAGTTTCTTTCTTAGAGTAGACATGTCAGGTGGATTTGTTTTTAAAGTTGCCTCGCAGATAAGACAAATAATGCCTACAAAGCATCAGGTTGTAAGACGAGACTCGATGTAGGTTGGGAGTTTCTTTTTTTCTGGCAACATGCGATGTGGAAAATGCTAAGCACCCGATAACTCATAGTCAACAGCAGATAATTTGTCGACACGATTTATCCTGCAGTTGGTAATCAATCTCTTTATAGAAAAATTACTCGCAAAAAAATTATTTTTTCGAGTGACACTTTTTCAGTTATTTTTTCATCCAGGATTTATTGTTAACCAGTAGTGGTTTTCTTTCTCTTATAAAAAGAAATATAAACCTCACATACGCTTTAACTGTATCTTCAGTCTAAACAACGAAAAAGAAGTATTGCGATGAAAATACTCCTGAAGAGTTTCTTAATTCTAATTGCGTACTTTTTTCTTTACACTATTTTCATTTCTGGAACTGTTGTCCTCATCTGTTGCGATCTTCATATTTCGGCCGTTGTACTCTCCGACCTGTTTGAGGGGATCGGAATTTTAAAATGAACTCTTTATTTCGTTCACCGGTATAAATTGTTCTAGTTCCATGAGGCATGCCTCTTTCAGATATTTCAGTATCAGTTATCTCCATTTTACTCAAGTCTAAGATTTTTTGTTCGCTTATGCCAGAGATTGAACTCACATCTTTTTGGGTTAAATGACTGTATCTAACCAACGCTTTTATCTACTATATTTTATCTCCTTGAGGACACGTTGCGAATATGACAACAAAGATTAGGACAACAGTTCGAACAATGAAATAATGTAATTTTTTTTTTAAATCATCTCACCCCAAGCAAGGCATTCCACTGCCACTATTGCGAATGGGGCTACATAGGGAAGGTAAAGAGAAGGAGTGGTTAGACATAGGGAATGTCAGGAGGAAGGTGACAGATGAGTAAGGATACCGAGGATGAGGGTTGGGCAGATGGGAAGAGTGATTGACAGAATGGAAGCAGGTTAGTGTGTTAGGAGGTGTGTATTGACCTTACATTTAAACTCCTGGAGATTGTAGCCGTCGGGGAAGCAATCGTTTGGAAGAGAATTCCACAGTCGGGAAGTGCGAGGAAAGAAACTGTTGGAGTAGAAGTTAATAAATAAATAATAAAATGAAATAATTTCAATATCTCATTTCAGAAATAAAAACTAGTAATTTTCTTGTTAGGCGGGGAAAATGAGATGAATGTCTCGTTTGGTAATGTCTATGTATAGTCATTTATTTTAGCACTGTAAGGTCTCCATACTTGTTATTTGCAATATTTTGTTGCTTACTTCAACTACAAAATTATTTCCCGCTGAAATATATCATTTGTTTCAAAATAAAAAAAAATGTTATTATTTTGTTTGGAAATATATATATGGAATTTTTCGTCGATGAAGACGGTCGGCAGAAGAAAATAAGTTATCTTAAAACAGCGCCGCTCATGGCTAAAACAACCAGTGCGTGATGGGCGCAGTTTTTGATAACGACCACACTTGGAGAATAGTGTGGGATCATACACCGTGGCGCATTTGCGTCTGTACTGTGCGCTGAACTCTACTCCCTTCATATTTTCATGGTTTCTGCTCGGATGAGCTTAAGTCACTGATGCCTCCTCAACAGGTGTTTACCCGTGCAACCAGACTGGCAACTGGGACCCGCCCATTCACAGTCAGGTTAGCCAAATGCAGACGACAATTCTACTCCTGCAGCTTCCTCTCTCGCACTTCCCGCCTGTGGAACTCACTCCCGTATTCTTGCTTTCCTGACGGCTACAACCTCCAGAAGTTTAAATGCAAAGTTAATACTCATCTACTAACCACTGGCCTCTAGCTCTCTCCCCTCCCCTGTATAACCTTCCCTTTCTCTCCTCCTATGTATCTGTCATCGCACCTTCTTTCTCAGCTTTCTATTGTTCCTTTCTAACTAGCTTGTACTCCTCACTCTTTTCTAATTAATCTTTTTACATTTATGTAACCCCCTGCACATCAGTGGTGTTTCCGCCTTGCTCGGGGTGAAATGATTAAAAAAAAAATAGCTCTTTACTCCCGCGAAAACTGGATTGCTATGTAATGTCTGTTCTTCAATATGGCAGTGACACCCCCTGCAACCTCTCACTCCTCATGACATTCCTCCTATGTAACCCCCTGCACAACAGTGGCAGTAAAATGCCTTGCTTGGGGTGACACAATTATAAATTATAAAAAAGAAATATCTAAGCTGCGCTTACAAAATCATCTTTCCACATACTTTCATCTCCAGCTGCCGGATTAATTTTATCTCCTCACCGTCCACTGCTTTCACGGTGCCACTTCCACTCCATCCGCTCATAAACCTGGGATTGTGCAGCTGGTATGAACAAGAGCTGCCTCTATCACACCCACCGCTGACGCTTCTATGTTTGGTAGAGGTCGGTTCTACGTCTTTGTTCTGTTGAAGGATTAGCTACTAGCGCAGAAGCTCTCACTTGCTCGTTTCCCTGACGGCAATACCTCGTAATATGCCCATGTCTTTCACAATTATAGCATATTACTTTCGATCTCGGTGGCTCCTTACAGTTTCTAATTAGGTGCGATCCCAGACTTATGTAGCACCTGACCCACAATGATTTCATATGACCTTTTTTTGTCTTTTGGTCCCGTGCTTTATGCAATCGCTGCCACTGTTCTGGGCTCCTGAAGATTTTTGCTGTTCAAGAGCCTTGCGGCTGGTATAATTTCGCATAGGTCCATCTTTTTTACACCAGGCACTTGTTGCCAAGCTGCATATTCATTGTCTGTGAAGCCTGTCACAAAAGCTAATTTCGCAGTCTGATCCAGTCCCCTCCCAATATATCCTACCAGCTTCGCCAGCCTTTTGATACTATTGGCGTAGTCGTCCACTAATTCCCAAGTTCATTTCACTCTCTTGAGCTTTTCATCAACTTCAAAGGGCTCTTAAGTGAACTCTTTCTTTAGTCTGATCTCTATCATGTCCTTGTCCAACTGGTCCTCTCATTCATTTGAAGATAGAGAGTAAAGGCATCTTATTGTTCAAAAAGTGGAAGAAAACTAGCAAAGTCTTATTTTTGAAGCTTGGTAACCAATATCACCTTCATTATCCACGCGACTACATCACAGTCTCCGCTAAATGGTGATATCACGTCTCTACCCAGTCTCACCGTTCCAGAATCTATAGCACCGAAATAGATTGTAGTTAATAATAATAATAATAATAATAATAATAATAATAATAATAATAATAAAGTCTCTATCCAGTCTCACCGTTCCAGAATCTATAGCACCGAAATAGATTGTAGTTGTTAATAATAATAATAATAATAATAATAAAGAAACTTCTTCCATGATCTCTATCGTTCTTTTTCACTCTTAAATCTCTTGCAATTTTTCACTGACGAAACGAACGAACAAACAAAATCGCCTGATTCGCTTTTCCAGTCGAGCTATATTACTTTTCTTCTTTCCCATAATTCTTTTATCTTCCCGCAATATCTTTCTATAAAAAAATCGCCACCTGTCACTGATTCTTTTGCCCCAATCACAAGGCGAGCTACATTTCATTTTCTCTTCTGCATTCGAACTATACAACCTTTATAGGTTACTTAATGCCAAAATATGCGTTGTGGTGCATTGGATAACGGCTCGGAACGAGAAATAGGGGAACCGAGCTCGAATTCCAGTTGAATTCAATGCATTCTCTTACGCGCAAATACCCTTGAGAAAGGTATTAATCCATCTATTCCTTCCACTTATGGGTTAAATAACAGGACAGATTGGATTCTATAGCATTGGCTGGCAACCAGTCTACCCCAGAAAGCAATGGCAACCTACTGCGGGATAATTTGCTACCCAGTCATTCATGTCTCTTTCGAGACATGATCGCCCAAGCGTGTTTCACGTATGGCACTCAACTGACTGAATGCCAAAATCTAAATATTTTGTACGCATTATTTTATTAGATACTAATTAACCCATAGCTGGGGAGAAGAGATGGGTTCATACTTTTCCCAAAAGTAATTGCGCAATAAGTGAATATAACGAGCCCAACTGGAAATGGAACTCAGATTAACAATCCATAATTCACTACACCATCTGCATATCAAAGTTTACAGCCCTTGTTATTCCGAAGCAGTCGCTCATCTAAGTGCTGACCAGGCTTAACTTTGCTGAACTTTAGTGGTTGTACAGGAAAGTGATGTTGTTGGGCAAAAGAATTTCAAAGTCAAATGTCTGATTGAAAAAATTGAACATAGGATAGGCTGTGTTCGAGACAGTTTCAAACTGTTCTTCTTCTTCTACATGCCCTGTCTCTTCAGGACGTAGGCGATTATGGTTCTCCATGTCTCCCTATCCCTGGCGGTTCTTAATATGTTTTCTCCTGTTACGCCGTTCTATCTGGCCTGTCAGTATCAAATCCTCCAATCCCTCTTTCCTCATTGCATGTCCCAGGAACGTCAGCTGTCTCTTCCTGAAGCTCAATATTAATTTCCTTTTCGTTGCCATTCTTTCCAACACCTCATCGTTGCTTGCATGCTCCGCAGCATCCTTCTGTAGAATCACATTGCCGCTGCTTCAAGTTTTGTCCTCATTTTCGATGATATTGTCCAGCATTCACTGCCATATTGAAGAACTGACATCACATAACAATCCAGCACTCTTTTCTTTGTTTCTAGTGAAATTTTTCTGTGTCTTAGTACTTCATTCTGCTTAGAACACTTCCTAGGTATTTAAATTTTTGTACTTGCTTGATTCTGGTATCCCCCACCTGTATTTGGCTTTTGAGTTGCTCTTTTTGCTGATGACTATGCATTCAGTTTTCTTAGTTTATTTGTAGTCCTTTTTTGTCACTCTCCAGAGCTACCTTCTGTAGGAGGTCTTGTAGTTTCCTTTCCGTGTCCGCAATCAGCACTGTATCAACTGCATACCTTATGTTGTTCAAGTTGTGGCCTCCAATCACAAATCCTGGCGTATTATCTATGGTCCTCAAAATATTCTCTCTGTACAAGTTGAACAGATCCGGTGAAAAGACACATTCTTGTCTTACGCCTCTTTCTATCTTTGTAAATCTACTGAAATCGTTACCTGTCCGTATGCAGTCGGTTTTGCTGGCAGTAGAGATTCTTGATTACTCTGATGTCTTTCCCAAAAATGTCGAGGCTGCTGAGCATCTTTGTGTCGTATTTTGTCGAATGCCTTCGGATAATCAATAAAACATAGGTACAGGTCCTTCTTCATTTGTATTGCCCTTTTGGAGAGGTTCCTAATCATAAATATGGCGTTCCTTGTTCCAGTGTCCTTGACGAAGCAGCGCTGTTCCTGTCCTATCTCTGGCCTGATTCTTCTTCTCGCTCTATTCATCAGGATTCTGAAAATCAATTTTGTAATGTTACTCATTAAGCTGATAGTTCTGTGTAGTTCTCACTCGTTTGCACTTGGTTTCTTCGGCGGTGCTATAAATATCGACTTGCATAGGTCGTCTGGTATTATTCCACTATTAAAATTTCGTTTATTATGTCGGTAATTTTTTCTGCTGTATTCTTCCAGGGCTATCATTAGCTCTATTACGATGCCGTCTGGACCAGCTGCTTTGTGTCTGTTCAGGTTGGCCATTGCAGCTTCCACTTCGGATTTTAAAATTTCCGGTCCATCCTCCTCCTCGTGTATTCTCGGTTGTTCTCTCCTGTCGCAAAAAAAGATCCTTGACATACTCATCCCATCGCTGGAGTATTTCCTCTTTCTCCGATATGATTGTTCGATCCCTGGATTTTATTCATCCTGTTGAGAAGCAGGTTTTTTGTCCTGTCACTTCTCTTATCTCTTTATGCATCTCTGCTTTATTGGTCCTGCTCAGCCTCACTACCTTTGCGCATTTGTTGTTGAGTCATTCCTCTTTAGCCTGTCTGCATTTGTTCCTTATCTCCCTGTATAGTTTCTTGTACACTCCTCTATAGCTTGGCCTTATTTTTTGTCTCCTTTGCATCATGTGGAGAATCTCTTCAGTCATCCACAAGTTTTTTCTTCTGCGTCTGATTTCTTTTGGGGCAATGTTGTTCGCTGAGGTCACCATCGCTTCCTTTAGTGTCCCATTTTAAGTGTTCTTTTCCAATTTGTTCTTCATATTTCTTTCTCACGGTGTTAGTGTATTCTTTCTGCAGGTTGAGGTCATTCACGGGCGTGTTGTATTTCCGCCTTGGTGCTGTACTGAGCTTCTTCATTCTCCGGAGTTTTATTCTCAGTTTGCAGATGACTGGGATAGGGCCACTCCCGCAGTCGGCACCTGGATATGTTTTACATTGAACCACTGCGTTCCTGAATCTCTTATTTATAGTTATGTAGTCTATTTTGTTCTTCGTGTCGACTCCTGGGCTTCTCTATGTCCATAGACTTGAAACCAGGTTTTAGTAATGACCTGGTCATTTGCTGTGCACCATTGGACCCATTTTTCTCCTCGTTCGAAAATCGATAATCGAAGAAATCGGGTTATAGAAGGCGTGGTCCGATTTTAATCAAATTTGATACACTCATAGACAAAGACATAAGAAACGATATTCAGAAGTTTCAAGGTTGCAGTTCTTACAATAGTGCAGGAAATCGATAATATATATATATATATATATATAGATATATATAGAAGCTTTCATTAGACCCGAGCAACGCCGGGCTATACTGCTAGTTTTCCTATAAACAAACTGTTTATATTACTGTTATTATTAGTGTTGTGACCTCGTCACCAACTTGTTGTGGTCCTGTTGGGGCCAGAAATAAAGACACAAAGACGAAATTGTGTTAAGCAAATATATTACGAAGACAGTAGTACAAACACATACCAATAAACGATTATTAGCGTAACTGTTTTTCTAAGTGTCAAAGTTATCTGCTGGAATACATTCCGCTCTCACTCGCTCTGCCTATCTTAGTCTTACTCATACTCTGCTTCTACAAGCAGAATTGCTACTTATATATATTTTGAACGAGTTCATGTGTCATATGGGTAAGTCCCCATAACAATTAGAGATGAAGAGAACAGATACTGAACTATGATCCCAACCCGATTTCTAAGAAGGGAAGAAAAGCTAAACAAAAAGCAATGGTTTTTCGGTCAATGAAAGTCTTATTTTTACTATTAGATATGAAGAGAACAGATACTAAATAATGATCCCACCCCGATCGCCAAATGGTGAAGAAAAGCTTAAATTGAGTAGCCAATGTTTTTTTTCGGTCCATAAAAGCCTCTCTTTTTTTACAATGATGTTCACCTTTTACAGAGTAAGAGGTACAACACCCAAACAAGGAGATAATGTCACTGAGTCTCAAAAGAGTCATAGAGATCTAAAAAGAAGGTGCGGTGATACCGACCGAGCAAAAACGAGGGACCGGATGTTTGCTCTATACCGACCAGAAAGCAAATGAACAAAAGTAGTCTCTGCGCAGGTGTATTCGCGCAGATGTTCCGGTTGAAAAATAAAAATTAATCAAATATCAAATTTCCATTTCGCGAGCCTACGCGAATTTTATTTACCAGCCAATGGGAAGCCCAGAATCAAATACAAGTGTGAATTCCCAAAACGAGCTGTTTTGAGCCAAAAGCAGATATAAAAAGCGGATACAGACAAGACCCCAACAGACGGGTAGACGAAAGGAGAAGAGTGTAATCTATATCCCCTTGACCTAAGTCAAGCGGTTACTACACTTGCCTCTTTCCTTCTCCCCTGTCTTAAAAGTACTTACAGACCTAGGAGAGGCTACTTCAAAGACATTCCTCACATACCTCCGCTCCCCACATTCCTCAGCACTAATTATCTTTTTCAGCATTATTATTTGCCATGAACACTTTAACCTCTGTTGGACCTAGATTCAAGTATTGCTTTAATTGTAAAACATTAATCGATATGTGTATCTATAAAAAATGTTATTTTAACTCAAATTGCTTTTCTTGATTTATAATCATTTTATGAATTTTGGTGAGCTATCTACCACAAGGCCAAATTCCGTTAACCTGCAACAATATACAGCTACCCTTCACTAGAACGGAATCCTAATACAACTAGAAAAAGAACAGATAAGATATCCCACTATAAAGGAAAAGGTTTTTGAAGTAATTGAAAACCCAGTCTTAAACAGGAAACAAAAGATACACCACTGTACTTGTTCTGAACTGAATGATAATTGAACCTGTCTACTGCTATTGTTGTTATGGGGAAACACGCCTATTTCTCAGATACTGGACTCTCCCTCCTATATTCATAAAAGTTAACGGAAGGTTCATAGAAGTTCTTTAGACTTCTATTTGAGTCCAGTAGAACTACTAGGCAGTTGATATTAGTTGGCAGTTAGCCGAATACTAAGGAGTCAGTTTTCAGTGGAAGATTACCAAGTTCCTAACATTTTGGGTACGTTAAGTCGATTAGCAACCGGCATAGCACGATTATAACCTTTAGCGCGAAAACTGCTCCACAACAATTGTAGAAAGAAAAAAAGAAAGTAAATAATAGTAATTAAAACTTCATTTTTATAGGCAGAGAGACGTTAGAAATACAGACTTTAAGTAGACATTAGAAGGAACCGGAACCATAATCCAGTGTCTCCTCCTGTTCAAAAGACAGATATGGAGTTTGGCCGATAGACGAACCTACCTACTCCTATTGAGTGTTTCCGTGTAAGGAAACTGCAACTATTTTCATTCCACATTGCCTTTTCTGGAAATCTTTATAATGTATGAGGAAGCCATCATAATAACGGGGCCGTAGTTCATCTTGCGTCCTCTTCTGCATCGTGCGACAAAAAGTACTTAATGGGATTAATCTTTGAAACATGCTTTGGGATATTGTGTAAATAAATAAATATTTACGTAGATAAATCAATAAGTCTATTTGCTTTACAAAGAAGCATCCCCACACAAATAATTTGCTAAGATGACTTTTCCGCTTTAAAGATTGGTGGAACTTCCTATCTCCTGAAAATAATTCCGCTTGCACAATTTGCAATGCATGTATTGTACAAAATGAATACATCCATAGATAGATTTTGTAAAATAACGACTTCAAGAAAGAATAAGTTTAAAGTATGTTTGTCTTGGAGAAATTTAAGTAAAGTATTTTCAGAAATTTAACATCTAAAGCTCCAACGAGCGAATACAATTTCTACGAAATTTTGAAACAAGAAGATTTTTTTTTAATCGGCTTCGCCCTATTCAAGGCAGTAAAACCACTAATACACAATCCGCTAGTGAGTGTGGGAGAATTAAAAACAAAAACATTACGAATGAGTTGGAAGAGTAAGGAGTATTAAGAAGGAGTATTAAGAAGGAGTACTAAGAAGGAGTATTAAGAAGGAGTACTAAGAAGGAGTATTAAGAAGGAGTATTAAGAAGGAGTATTGAGAAGGACAGTAGGTAATGATTGATATTGCATTTAATTTTTTACAGAATAAAGTTCGCCGGAGAGCATGAAATCGAAAATGAGTTCTAGAAACGAGAAGTGCGAGAAAAGAAACTGATGGTATAGAAGTTATGTCTACATTTTTACCAGCTCAGCAGTAAATTGATCAGATCTCGACGCCAGTCTAGACAGTTAACTGCCATACGTGATATACGCATTGGCGCTCATGTCTCGGAAGACTCATGTCTGACTAGGCAAAATATTTTCATTCAGTAGGTTGCTATTACTTTCTATAATAGACCATTTGCAAACTAAGGCTACAGAACCCAATATGTTGTGCTATTCAACCCATAGCTAGAGGGAAAAGATACGGATTCGATTGGAATTTGAAGTTTTCTCATTCCTAGACGATATCCATTACACCACAAAATATTTATATATTAATTACCATGAAAGTATTTATTTATTAGTTACCATGAAAGTATTTATTTATTAATTACCATGAAAGTATATATTTATTAATTCACATTAAAGTGTTTATATATTAATTATTATGAAAGTATTTAAATATTAATTCTATGAAAGTATTTATATATTAATTACTATGAAAGTATTTATATATTAATTACTATGAAAATATTTATATTTATAGAAAATACGCAAAGAGGCAACCTTACGGCAGTGAGAAAGATGCTGAAGCCAAGCCTCCAGATCTTCTTCTTCTTCTTCTTCTTCTTCTTCTTCTTCTTCTTCTTCTTCTTGTACCGTGTTCCTTCAGGACGTCGGTGATTATGGACTTCCACTTGGCTCTGTTTCTTGTCGATCTCAATATATTTTCTCTTGGTATCTCTTCTGAGCCCTGCTGCGCCATCTATTTGCTCATACCTAACAAATACGTCTCGCACTGCTTTCCTCTGTCTCTCCTTCCCTTTATCCGACCTCTGAATATTAAGTTCTCCAGGTCCTCCTTCTCCATTTCGTGTCCTAGAAACCTCATATGTCACTTCCTGATATTTCCTATCATTTTTCTCGTTTGCATCCTTTCCAACACCTCATCACTGCACACATACTCCGTCCATAGTATCCTCAGTATCTATCTGTAAAACCACATTTCTGCTGCCTCAAGTATCTACTACATCCTTGATGAGATCGTCCAGCGTTCACTTCCATACAGAAAGACAGATATCACATCGAAATCCAACACTATTTTCTTTGTTTATAAAGAAATTTTCCTATCTTTTAGTAATCTGATTAGTTTCTGAAATACGCTTTTAGCATTGCTAATGCGTCTTTAGATTTTCATGTCGCACTTTCCATCCTCTCTCAAAATACATCCCAGGAACTTGAATTTTTTACTTGTTTTATTTTAATTTCTCCGACTTGGAGTTGGCATACTGGTCTCCTCTTTTGACTGATGACTATAGATTCAGTTTTCTTGAGGTTTATGCTCAGTCCTTTCATTTCTTTTTGCTAACTTCTGTAGAAGGTCCTGCATTTTCCTTCCGTGTCTGCTATCAGCACCGTCTCACCTGCGTATTTGATATTGTTGAGATTATGGCCGCCAATCTCGAACCCTGGCAAGGCTTTCATTCCATAATTGCTTTGCTGTACAGGTTGAAAAGTTCAGGTGAGAAAACACATCCAAGTTTGAAAAATTATTTTATTTACTTATTATTAATATTTGTTTGTTAATATTGAGCACATTACATCGACGATTTATCCGCATTATTATTAGTAGATGTATGGCTGGTCACTTGTATCCAAGGATGCCTCTCTATTAGGGTGGCTAGCTAATCCCTATTGCAGAAGCCTGCTCAAGCAACAACCACAGAGCCCACCTGTGCTTTACACTGTGCTTTACACTGTGCTTTACACTTTAAGCTGACCGGACCTTAATTACAGATTCTGAGAGAGTACGCGTTAGGTGGACAACAGAAGGAAACAAGGACAGGACGCTCGATCACAACCATCAACGGTTACCCAATTTCACTCACAAATCTAGGGTCAACCCATGGTATGGTTTTCAGGTATTTTCCAAAAGTGCCTGACACTGGAATCGCCTCCTCCAGACGATTTGTCAGGAACATCAGCTGCCTGAAAAATCGAACATGGTGAGATTCGAACCCGGGCTTCATGGTCAGAATGCGAACGTTCTAACCATTCGGCTCATCATGAGACTCTTAAAAGCCACTCAATGATGTCCAGTCTGAACAGAGAACAGTTTTCGTGTCGACGCCTGGAAGTGGTGATGTCTTCCTGACATATGGTTAAATATGGTTTCTTGAGACACAATATGCTTGGACAGGCGAGGAAAAGAGAGCATTTGTTGCATTCACTAGATTTCCTTTTCAGGGACAGAGAGAAGGCATATAAAATATTTATTTGCTTAGATAGCATGTTCTCCCCGGAAAAATAAAATAAAACTATTTACATTCTTCAAACTTCTCTATCGCCGTTTTATTTTATTTCTTTATTTTTTTTTCATAAATTCTTGGAGAATTATCTGCAGATACTACCAAGGCCGCCCACATATATTTAGTCAACCCAGCAGATAGATAGATAGATAGATAGATAGATAGATAGATAGATAGATAGATAGATAGATAGGAATGAGGGAGATGAGAACAGCACATGACTAAGTCGACAACTTGTGTTTCGTGTTCGTATCTATTATTGATCCCTTCCACATAAAATCAATTCAAAGATCGTGGCGTACATCGATTTTCTTGCTTCGATTGACAACAGATCGATCAATAAATATACAGGTGACGAGTATGGGAGGAGAAAATATGTGGGAAAGAGAGAATAATTTTCTCTGAGAATATGACTTCTGCGTGTTACTCAAAACACGAAAAATAGAAACCTAACGTTGTATTAGATATCACCACATGTTACACACGCAAACACAAACCCACAGAGATTTATATATTTTATTTCCTAAATAAACTTCAAAGATATATATATATATATATATATATATATATATATATATATATATATATATATATTAATACTGCGATAAGGAACAAATTTTGGGGAACGAATAATTTAGTTAAAATCATTTCGGATGAAGCAAAAGATATTAAATTTAAAGATTTCCTATTTGCTTCTAACGCTATGATTTTGCCGGATTAAGTCTATATTTAATTTCAGTTCATATATATACATTATTTTAAACGATATTTTTAGTAGATACCCGTATTTGAAATAGACGACCGTTTTTATTTTATTTTATTTTAAAGAGCGTGTGTTGTGGTGCAGGATGTAACAGGACAGTTTGGGTTCTATAGCCTTGGCTCGCAACCAGTCTACCGCAGAAAGTAATACCAACCTATTACGGTATAATCTTCTGCCCAGTCAGTCATGTCTTTTACGAGACATGATCGCCCAAGCGTGTATCACGCATGGCACTTAACTGACTAACTGACTGTATTACATCTAACGACATTTGCATTCGAGAAATCTTGAAGATAATGTGCTCTATAACAGAAGTTTGACACTGCGTCCTCCTTTACAGGAGAAACTAGATTTTAATATTAATTTCATGAATATTAAAATTGATCAAGGTGGAGAGCTCGATGCAAATATTATATTCTATTTACAGAGAAAAATATGAAAAAATAAAACAAAAATTTCGATATTTAAATCCGTTGAATAGCCATTTTTACGAGGAGAAGCGACGATCTCCTCGTAGAAATGGCTATTCAACGGATTTAAATATCGAAATTTTTGTTTTATTTTATATATATTAATCATTTCACCCCAGGCAAAGTGGGGCGTCACTATTGCACAAGGGGTTATAGTGCTAGAAAAGACTGGTACAAGGTGTACTGAACAGAGGATAAAAGATTAACGGGATTTTTAAAAAACATAGAAGATAACAGTTAACCTCGCATTTAAATTCTTCGAGATTGTAGTTATCAGGAAAGCAAGTAAACGGAAAGGAGTTCCACGGGCGGGAAGTGCAAGAAAAGAAACTGTTAGAGTAGAAGTGGTGGCTACATTTAACTATTTCAACGATAAAAAAAAATATTTCAAATAATGTCAATCTAGTAGCACGCTTAAATTCACGTGGTTGGGGCACCAGGTAAAAAAAAAAGAAAAACTCGCCAGACCGCTCACCGTGAAAATATTTGTAGAAAATACATTATTTGCAAAGACATATTCGTAGGAAAGCCACGTCACGTCGTTGAGAAAGTGACAGGAGTCGAGATGCCAGGTCAGGACTGATTACATTGCAGATCCTTCTTTGGATTCCGTCAAGAACCTCGAAATGCATAACAGGAGCACACGACCGGATATTATATATATATATATATATATATATATATATTGTAATAGTTGTTACAATGGTTTATAAAAGCATAGTATCACTACACAAAAATGTTCATGTTTCGGAGCCGAACCGCTCTTCTTCGGGTGATATATGTAACTGAAAATAAATGGTGGAAACGATTTATTTTTGGGGATGTGAGGTGCAGTTGGTTGTTGTAGGGGATTGGAATTTAGTATGTTTACTCTAAATTAGATATCTACTCTACCCTGGATGTGCGTTGTGGTGCATTGGATATCGGCTCGGAACAAGAAATCGGGGAGCCGAGTTCAAATTCCAGTTGCATTCATTGCATTCACTTAAGAGCAAATACCCTTGGGAAAGGTATTAATGCGTCTCTTCCTTCCAGTTATGGGTTAAATAACAGGACAGATTGGGTGCTATAGCCTTGGCTGGTAACAAGTCTACCGCAGAAAGCAATAGCAACCTACTGCGGGATAATCTTCTGCCCAGTCAGTCATGTCTCTTTCGAGACATGATCACCCAAGCGTGTTTCACGTATGGCATTTAACTGACTGACTGACTCTAAACTAGTCCATCCGCAGTTTGTAACCATAGAGCTACACATTTGGGTTAGGAGAGGGGGCAAAGTGGCTTAACCCTGTGCAGGTCACTTTTTAGTTTTGTCTGGGTAAATCGCATAGTGGGATCTTAGATTTTTAAATGGGTAGATAATTTTTATTTGACTACTAAATATGAGTACATGAAATAGAGTAACATTTTAGTGTTGCATTTGTTTTTATTTTATTAATATAATATTCATTTTATTATTTTGTGGATGAAACATGGATATTAATTAAATTTTGCAGCGGATTATTTTGTCTGAGTAAGGTATCTAGTGGGGCCACATAATACTTCAAATAGGTAAATAATTTTTAACTGTAAGTTGAATTTTTATATATTAAAGCACGAGTTATAACTGACACATTGTGATTAATTAAATTTTAACGAAAAATATTTTCGATGTTTACATAAAACTGTTAATTCATCCCTACAGTTCAATAGTTCACCATTGTTAGGGACACTTAGAATCTGCATATGGCCGGGATCGAAACTTGACCGACTTGGTGTCAGTCGCTACCCACTAAGGTGCATGGAATCAGAGAAGGGAAGTTTTAACGTGTTGCATATAAGCAGTGTATACACACGCCAGTCATCGAAAGAACTCAATTCATCCATAAAGAGTGAGGCATATATCACAGAAGTGGAAACTGTTTTTAAAATTTTCTTCTCTAGAGAGCTCAGTCGTAATGAGAGCATATAGTTTAATTTAAATCTGATCTATAACCTCTCATTAGGTAGATAAATGGATAGATAGATAAGGAGTTCAGTATATATAAGTGTGTGTGTGTATACGCGTGTATACATATAAATATATACATATTAATTAGGTATGAATGATACAGTGATGAATGTTGTATAACAGAGCAAAATATATATATATTAATAAATATACGTATTATCCTATGTTTTACTCGCGACTCTGAGTTTCAGCAATCTTCTGGTAATTAACATATCATACCATATATATATATATATATATATATATATATATAAATATCCAAATGTTGGACAATTTTTGTCTTTATTTTTACCTGAAATTAAAACCAAAATACGATGTTTAGAACGGCTCATGATTAAACATAATAGACATTCATTGTCTGTTAGATTTAACAGTATATATTTAGAAAATTATCTGCTGCTTCGGTAAACTATATATATATATATATATATATATATATATATATATATATATATATATATATATACTGAACAGTTATAGGTCAGATTTGATTCAAAATAGACCAATGAACAGTTGTATTAGAAAGTGCTCAAGTCAATATATGTTTGAAAGCAGATGACGATTCAGCATGTAGACCATATAAATATTTAGGTAGGGAAGATTCGGCTGATGAAACCATAGTAGCGTAACCGGATGATTTCATATATATATATATATATATATATATATATATATATATATATATATATATAATAAAAGAGAAATTTTAAATGCTTTAGTTAAAATATATTTTTTGTGATGAGACAGAGTAAAACTCAAACATTTAGATGCTTAACGTGAGTCGTTTCAATTCATTAAGTATAATTCTACAGAAGGATAATTGGATTTCAATGGACGAAGCTAATGAACAAAGAGGAAGTTTTTCCTTTGAACACAAAATGAGGAAGGAGGGTTTAAATATGTAACCCCCACAGGAAGGACAAAAGAAATAATGAAAGAGATATTAAGGCACTGATCCGATATTTTGCGGAGGGATGACAGGATGAGGGTGGGAATGCTTTAGCATAATTACAAACACTGCTAAGGGCCAAAAGGGTTAAGAATTTTTTGAGAGCCATGGTCGCTCATGTCCTGAAGGGTCATGGTACACAGAAGAAGAAAAAGAAGGAGACAAAGAAAAAGAAGACGAAAGAAAAAAAAGGAAAAAGAAGAAAAAGTCAACAGAAGAAAAAGGATGAGAAAAAGTGAAGAAAAAAGAAAAGAAAAAAAGAAAAGAATCAGAATGTAGCTAAAATTATTTTTTGATGACACCAGATGATTGTCTAAAATGGTTTAATTCTTTCCAAATTTCATACACACGCACACACACACACACACACACACACACACACACACACACACACACATATATACATATATATATATATATATATATATATATATTGTTAAATATAAGAGACAATGAATGTCTATTATGTTTAATCATGAGCCGTTCTAAAGATCGTTAAATTAAAGCTAAAATACGATGTTTAGAACGGCTCATGATTATACATAATAGACATTCGTTGTCTCTTATATTTAAAAGTATATGTTTAGAAAATTATCTGCTGCCTCAATACACTATATATATATATATATATATATATATATATATATATATATATATATATATATATATTCAGCTTAACTCTGGATTTTACTATGTAATATTTTGACTTCAAATATGAGGGAAGGAAAATCATATTAAACTCCAAACAATTGGTTGACATCCACAACAATGAATAGTGGACAAAGTCTAATTCCAAGGACCTATCTGACATTGCCATGGAATCACTGGATTCTGCTGAATTATCGGATCTTGTCGGTCTATTCATTTCGTACGATCTAACTGCACATCGTGATGTTCATATAACTGACATTGGGTTATATAGAGACGATGTTCTCATGATTGTTCATAATTCTACAAACTCTAAAGTAAATAGAATTCATAAACTAATACATAGCCTAAAGAAAAACTTTAGTCTTAAAGTTCTAGTACAAACTAACCTAAAAATGTTGACTTCCTAGATGTTACTCTAGATTTAGTCTTTTTTTTTAATCATTTCACCCCGAGCAAGGCGGAAACGCAACTGATGTGCAGGGGGTTACATAAATGTAAAAAGATTAACCCTCTAGGGCCATTCGTATCATATTATATTAATTAGTAATTAGTGGGGGATCAGTTTATTACTTCATGACAATAGAAAACCGATCACCCACTTTATGCCCAGTAGAAGCCTTAACCCTCTAGGGCCATTCGTATCATATTTGATACAGTATGAAAACAAGCCTTGAAAGAAATATTTTCCTGAAAATTTTTTTAAGAGAAATATTTTATAAATTTCAAATGAAAGCAGTACTGACTGCTCAGTCAATGAATACCAAATGTTTCCTCATAGGGAAATACCAAATGTTTCGTTATGGGGAAATACTGTATCAAATATGATACGAATGGCCCTAGAGGGTTAATTAGAAAAGAGTGAGGAGTACAAACTAGTAAGAAAGGAACACTAGAAAGCTGAGAAAGCAGGTGCGATGACAGATACATAGGTGGAGAGAAAGGGAAGGTTATACAGGGGTGGGGAGAGAGCTAGAGTCCAGTGGTTAGTAGATGAGTATTGACTTTGCATTTAAATTTCTGGAGGTTGTAGCCGTCAGGAAAGCAAGAATACGAGAGCGAGTTCCACAGTTAATAATGCCTACTCAACCCACATAAAATATAATGCTAACTCTATTTATATACATCCTAAATCGAATCTAGCCATCGTTTATTATTAAACCCACACCATATACTATTGAACACACAACAAACAAGGATTCCTCAGCTGAAGACATTTTCATAAACACAGTCAATACTACAACACTATCCTGGCAAACGTTGGCTATAAATGCAATTTGATTAAATATTGTAAGCAACATAATAATAATAATAATACCAAGCAACAGAAATCTAAACTTATTTTATAAATGGAACTGTGTGTGTGTGTGTGTGTGTGTGTGTGTGTGTGTGTGTGTGTGTGCGTGTGTGTGTGCGTGCGTGCGTGTGTGCGTGCGTGCGAGCGTGCGTGCGTGTTCGTTACCTATAGACTCCGACACGTTTTCGTTTCCATCCTTTCCAACACCTCATCATTGCTCACATGCTTGGTCCATGATATCTGCAGCATCCTTCTGTAGAACCACATTTCAGTTGCTTCAAGTTTTTCCTTCATCTTTGATGAGATTGTCCAGCATTCGGTTGCCAATATCGAAGGATTTTATTAACAATAATAATATATTTACTGATGTCGATACTGACTTTTTCATTTTTGAAATCCACTCATTAAAAGACTAACGTATTTATTATTTCTTTATATATATCATATTTTTTAAAGACGTTAAATTGTGACATACAATTGCATGTAATAAAAAAAAGTGCAGGTCTCTTAATTTAAACTTTTGATTAGATGTTCTAAACTGCGCTGGCTAGAACGAGTGATGCACATTAGCGAAAGAGTCATTAAGTACAAAAGCTATTGAGGGTAAGGCTCTTTATTGAGGGCGTGGATTTGTCTCGCATTTTCTGTCTTATTTGAGAAGCAAATCATGATCATTAGCCATGGAAATGTCATAGAAAAGGTCAATAATTCACCCGTTAAAGACGCGATATCGAACATCTTATAAATTAGATCAAATTCTGCCGTGCTCAATCAGCGAGTATGGAGCAAATTGAGAAGATTTGAATTCATTTCTGAGATGGTTAATTATTATTATTATTATTATTATTATTATTAGTAGTAGTAGTAGTAGTAGTAGTAGTAGTAGTAGTAGTAGCAGTATACGCTGATTTCTTTGAACAGTTCTCTTCATTTTGCTGTTATAGGTACAACGTTCCGAACGTTTTACCTTCCAGTCTTCTTCAGATGACACTTATACATGTTAACCTTCTCGAATCTTCGAAAAGAAACATTTGTCCAATTCTCTTATTTCGGTGCCCTTACCAAGGATAGATAACTTATATTGATTATTATGCTTTTTCAGGGGGGGGTTTGGGGGGGGGAGATTTTTTTTTAATTTTGTGTTGTTGATGCTAGAAGTGTTATCGCTGATGTCTAACACATTTAATATCAACAAACACAAAATTCAAAATCCTACACGTTAATACTTTTTCTGCAACTTTGAAATTCTGAGTTATATTTATTTAGATTTAATTCCAATTTATGTGTAAACATGTGTGTGTATGTGTCTTTCGGTGCGCGTGGACACGTAGGCACAAATTTGAGAAAATATTTTGCTATTGAAAGCTACTATTCAAATAATTGAGGAAATAAAACATTTAGATAGATAGATAGATAGATAGATAGATAGATAGATAGATAGATACATACATACATACATACATACATACAAAGAAAGAAATATGAACCGTGAACTGAGATAGATAGATAGATAGATAGATAGATAGATAGATAGATAGATAGATAGATAGATAGATATGAATGGAATGAGATTGATATGAACAAACTGGAACAGATAGATAGATAGATAGATAGATAGATAGATAGATAGATAGATAGATAGATAGATAGATAGATATGAACAGACTGACACAGACAGGTAGATCGACACTCGTCAGACATTAACTAGCAGGCTGGCTGATTACCCCTCTCCCTCATATACATATGCATGAGAGAGACAGAGAGAGAGAGGAACAGAGAGAGACAGAGAGCAGAAACAGATACATACATACATACATACATACATACATACATACATACATACATACATATGAACAGACTGAGACAGTTGATTTTCTAAGAGCCGCTTAGATGTGTCACAAGGCCGAAAATATGGGGTACCCAGTGAAGATCGAACTCACTACTCAATTGTAATAGGTTCTAACGAGACAAGCTTGCTGGATATTACACTAGGTCGAGGTGCCCAAGATAGATAGATAGATAGATAGATAGATAGATAGATAGATAGATAGATAGATAGATAGATAGATAGATAGATAGATAGATAGATAGATAGATAGATAGATGAATAGATGATAGATAGATAGATAGATAGATAGATAGATAGATAGATAGATAGATAAGTGAATAGATGATAGATAGATAGATAGATAGATAGATAGATAGATAGATAGATAGATAGATAGATAGATAGATAGATAGATAGATAGATAGATAGATATGAATAGATGGATAGATAGATAGATAGATAGATAGATAGATAGATAGATAGATAGATAGATAGATAGATAGATAGATAGATAGATAGATAGATAGATAGATAGATAGATAGAATAGATGAGATAGATAGATAGATAGATAGATAGATAGATAGATAGATAGATAGATAAATAGGATGATAGATAGATAGATAGATAGATAGATAGATAGATAGATAGATATGAATAGATAGATAGATAGATAGATAGATAGATAGATAGATAGATATGAATAGATGAGATAGATAGATAGATAGATAGATAGATAGATAGATAGATAGATAGATAGATAGATGAATAGGATGAGATAGATAGATAGATAGATAGATAGATAGATAGATAGATAGATAGATAGATAGATAGATATGAATAGATGATAGATAGATAGATAGATAGATAGATAGATAGATAGATAGATAGATAGATAGATATGAATAGGATGAGATAGATAGATAGATAGATAGATAGATAGATAGATAGATAGATAGATAGATAGATAGATAGATAGATAGATAAGTGAATAGAGATGAGATAGATAGATAGATAGATAGATAGATAGATAGATAGATAGATAGATAGATAGATACATACATAGATAGATAGATAGATATGAATAGATGAGATAGATAGATGATATAGAGAGAGATAGAGAGATAGATAGATAGATAGATAGATAGATAGATAGATTCCAAGAATGATAATTGTTTTCACTACATCAGAAAAATGATCAAACTCGAATTGTTTGTTCCGTTTTTTAAGCTTGTGACGATTTATTTGGTTATCTGAAGTCGCCACGCAAATTTTGTGTCTTCGTCGTGTAGCACCATTTAAAATTTAATCACATAACAGGAGAACGCCAAAATATTTCACACCAAAGATAACAAAACACTCACATGAAATGCTTCAAGGTACAATGAAGTCTCTTTAACTGTTGTTGCGGGCCGAGCAATTTCTCTTATCGTGGAAGCACGGCGACAGATTTGCATGTGTGATGATACGTAAATATTCATGAGTTTTGTACGCATATTCGTATTCTGACGCGAACGTCATGCTTCCCTTCTGTTAAGAAAGTGATACCAGTTTCAAATCTCGTGTCTCAATAATGAAGAAACAGATGCGTGATCAAGAAGTAAGGGAAAATTAGATCTGTCTTTGAAGAAGGTTCGTTTGATGTCACTTTTAGATGGTTCCATCTCTGAGTCTTTTTGCTTTCTCTCCTTTTTTGTGGGTTGTTTAAAGGTGTTTGATTCCTTGAAGACACCAGGCAGCCTAGAAGAATTGCATCAAGTAAGTCAGTCTTCGTCGTCAAGCACGTAAGACATTTTGACTGTACATTGTAAAAAAATAACCTATTCTTTTTTTAGCGAAACACGATTTTATTCTCTTTCAATCGATCTAAACTATGAGAGTGGGCCAAAAAGTACACAGCCTGACTAAGAAGTAGTGATGCTAGAGCATCTTCAATCAGTGAATCTAGTGCCATACTTCATACACTCTTGGGCGATCATGTCTCGAAAGAGACATGACTGACTGGGCAGAAGATTATCTCGCAGTGGGTAACCATTACTTTCTGCGGTAGACTGGCTGCCAACAAAAGTTACAGAACCCAATCTGTTCTGTTATTTAACCCATAACTGGAGGGAAGAGACGGAATAATACCTTTCCCGAGGGTATTTCTGCGAAAGTGAATGCAAGGAATTTAACTGGATTTCGAACTCGGCTTCCCGATTTCTCGTTCCGAGTCGTTATCCACTGCACCACAACGAACATCCTATCTTAGCCAGCCTGTGAACATTTCAGTCGACTCTCGTCTACATTTACCCGGTCTGAATTTTACGAGATGAGTATAGGAAACAAATCTTATATCACCCATTCTTTTCTTCTTTTTCACTACACACGCCAAAGAGAACAATAACAACAACAACAAAAAAAAACAACAGGACACGCTAAATACTATTTCTTCTTTTTCACCCTGTCGCCAACCTGCCGAAAAAGGGAAAGGAACATAAGACTTTCACATTCTGATACTACACAACCATGAACTCTAAACTTCTGTGGACATTTTAAATACTTGCATTGCTCTAAACAATTTTATCTACAAAACTACATGCATTTTCTGAATGAAAATTTACATCTTCTTCTCACAACTATGATATAGCATTAACAGCCAACAAAATTCCACTTATTTTTTCAATATGATAATATTTTTAAATGCGGGGATTGTCGGCTATTTTGGAAGTGGCCTTGTACCTGACATAACCGATGCACTCTCACATTTGCAACTATAATTACATTGTCGCTACCAGAAAGCTTCGGTGTTCATCAGTGTACTTGTCAACATGGGTAACTTTCAAGGAAATTCGAACTGAACACTTTATTTAATTTAAGGCGGTAGATTGGTCTCGTCCTTCTGACTCTGTCTAGGGATATCTCGTCTTGTTTCTTATTTATGAACACTCAGTTATTGTTTACACGACTTGCATTGTTCGAGGTGTTTCCCTTGTGCGATAGGAAATTAAAAATTAAAATCAACATTCTTCTTCACTTTTACAAAAATTCACAATGACGTGTGAAATCCTGGTTTTTCCCAAATAGAAAAAGGATTGACCATGTGCTTAAAGAAAAAGTCGAAACCGGATTTCGCGAGTAGATGTTAAATTGATATTCTGACCAATGAAAGCGAATTGTAAGATCATAAAGATCAAGTGCGAAATTACTAAATTACTATAAAGGACTTCGATCAGCGTCTGTCAGTCAGTCAGATGGAAGCAGAGAGAGATACAACTAAAATGCAACTTCAACTTCAACTCGACCTGAACATAAGGTCACGTCGCATATTGTCCTCTTTCTCCTTCTTTCTCGTGTGCTGATTTATTTTACTTCTTTTTCCTCCAAAGACATTCCTATCAAACAAACGCTATTACACACATACGTACGTACGCATAAATTTTCTCCAACAATTTACTATTAAGAACATTTCTTGATACCCTTAACTTTCTCATTGAACATTGATTCAAACTACTGCCTATTTTTGTTACTCTTTCCTTTTAATAAATTTTTATTTTAACCTGAAAAAAATGTATATTTTATTCTTCCAATATTCCACACAAATACACATTCCAACCTGATGAAAACCTTCTGATAATTCTGATGATGATAATACTGGATAAAACTTGCAAGCTGTAGGGAGTTCGGTGATGTATGACACAAGGCCGAATTAATAAAACATTAACCATCTCCCTACGGCTTCAACCTCATATTTGTTGCAATATTCACAACTTTTCGGCTGCTGTACGCTTCCTTCTTTAGGTGATTGGAATTTCATACTGAATCCTTTCTTTCGCTAACCGTGGTAGAATTTTTTTTAATAATCTCACCACAAGCAAGGTAGGGCCACCGCTAGTGCGCAGTGAGAGAAAAAAATCTGGTTATATTGAAAGAAGGATAAAGTTGAACGGAATTTAAAAAAATAAGATAGAATATGGCAATTGACGTTACATTTAAACTTTTGGAAATTGTAGCTACCAGGAAAGCAAGTAAACGGAAAGGATATTCCACAGGCAGGAAGTACGAGAAAAGAAACTGTTGAAATAGAAGTGGCGGTTACATTTAACTGTTTCAACAGTAAAAGAAGAGAGACCTATATGCCAAACTAGTAGCACGGTTAAATTCATGTGGTAGAGACACCAGGGCAAAAAGTCTGTGAGAGCAGTTGCCAAGGAAATGTTTGTAGAAAAGACAGAGGGAAGCTACGTCATGTCGGTGAAAAAGTGACTGAAGTCGGGAAGCTATGTCCGGATTGTTCTAGTTGCACGTGCCATGCCTCTCCCGGATATCTCAGTATCAGTTATTTCACTTTAACTCAATTCTCCATGTTTTTGTTGACCTATGCAGTGGCCAGGTATTGAACCTACAATTCTATGGGTCAAGTTAAACCAACGCATTTATCCACTGAGCCATCTCTCCTTGAAGATTTGAGTTAACTGCTACTGAGATACCCGGAAGAGGCATGACACGTTGAACTAGAACAATCTACTCCGGTTGACGAAATATAGGATCCGGTTCGAAATTCCTGTGACCTAAAAAAAGGCCGGAGAGCGCAACCGCCGTAACGTCGTAAATATGTCAACACAGACAAGGTCAATAGTCTGTAAATGTAAATAGTGTAATAATAATTGCAATACCTTCTCTCAGAAATACTGACACATCCTGAAGAAGGTCAAAGCGCACAATCCCAAAAACGTCGTAAAAATGGCAACAAACATTAGGTCAACGGCCTGAACAGTGTAAATACTGTAAATAATTATTCGAGTGTCATTCAATAAATAAGGAGAATGTTTCGGTATAAGGACTTCTAATATAGATAGAATTTTTTTTTCCTTTACTTCTTTTTCAAAGGGATTTAATTTTTTTTGGTAGATTGAAAACAATTTTGAGAGTTTTGGAGATTAACAAAGATGGCCGACCAAGAAGCATGCTCCAAGATTGAACAGAAGTACATACTTCCTCGCTAATTTTATTTCTAGAATTTATTTCTAGAATTTCAAGATCCTTCCTCATTAATTTTATTTATAGACTTTATTTATAGAATTTCTAGATTTATTTCTAGAATCAGCAGTCTCTAACAGTTTAGAAACTGCCAGAGGCTGCTGATTCTAGAAATAAATCTCGCATGGATTTAATGCCTTGTAACAGAAGTGAGCAGGAATACATTTTTTATAGCTACCGTGGTTACGAAGAAAACTGCTTCTTATAAACGCCTAACAAGGTTTACGATGGGAGTAACAAATTTTACCGTTGCTGCCTGTACAGGTATGGCGGTTTGAGAGAATGTCTTTTCGCTAAGTCACTCTCGTCTTCATCAACTCTCCTGACATATCCGTGATGAGTATACCTTTCCCGGGGACATGAATGCCCATTTATTAAGAAGAAAAAACACTTATAAATAAGAGAAATTATACTAGCAGCATGCAGGGAGAGACGGATTGAAGTCTTTCTTAAGAGAATCAGTGCAAAGAAAGTAAACTGTCAGATCTGTATTTTATGAATGCCATAAACGAAATAGATATAAGCCCAGCGTTGTAGTTTATTCAGTTAGAAATTTTTCGAGCGAATAGGTCTGCAGAAGATTAGTTATGCTTAAGTACTCTACAGTACGAGAAATCGGGGAGCCGTGTTCGAATTCCAGTCGAATTCCTCGCATTCACTTACGCGCAAATACCCTTGGGAAAGGTACTAATCCGTCTCTTCCTTCCAGTTATGGGTTAAATAGCAGGACAGACTGGGCTCTATAGCCTTGGTTGGCAACCAATTCACCACAGAAAGCATTGACAACGTACTGCGGGATAATCTTCTGCCTAGTCAGTCATGTCTCTTTCAAGACATGATCGACCAAAGCGTGTATCACGTATGGCACCTCAACTGACTGACTCTACAGTACGCACCTTATATATACGTTTACTTATCAAATTTACACGTGGTAGACAATCTAAATGCCCGATATCCGACTGCCGAATTGGCTCGTTATCCAACTTATCTAAACTTATTTATAAATGGATCTTTGTCTCTGTGTGTGTGTGTCCGTTACCTATAGACTCCGAAACGGCTGAACCGATTTTCTTGAAAATTTACACAGTTGTACGATAAGTGTCTGCGAGTGTTCTTAGCTAGGTTTTGTGCCACCCCGTCGCTACCGGCGCGTCGGCCGGCGAGCAAAACGGCTCCTCGCCCGGGTCTTCGTGGAGCGCCACGGCTTCCAGCCCCTCTTCGGGTCAGCGGCGGCGGCGGTTTCGCGCGCGCTAGGGGGCTCTCTTCGCGCTCTCTTCGTGCGTGGGTTAACCCGTCTCGCTTAGCCCGTTACTCAGCGTCTCTCTCGGCGTGGGGGCGTTCGTCCGGCAGCGAACGGTCGACTCGGAACTGGTACGGACCGGGGGAATCCGACTGTCTAATTAAAACAAAGCATCGTGTGGCCGGTCGACCCGTACAGACACGATGTGATTTCTGCCCAGTGCTCTGAATGTCAAAGTGAAGAAATTCAACCAAGCGCGGGTAAACGGCGGGAGTAACTATGACTCTCTTCTATGACTCTCTTAAGTGTCTATCGTTAGCTGGGTCGCCTTACCGCTCCGTCTTGCTCTGGGTGACAGTGGTTCTCGTTTTTATTTTTGCGTGACGATGGTTTGATTTAAGTGGCAAAGGGGACGGGCGACCCCACTGAGGCTATCTGTGTGAGCGGAGCAATCCTCCCATCCAGCGTAGGGTGGCCCAGTCCAGGTCCACCTTCCCGGGGTTCCCGCCGAGGCGCCCCCAGTCGTGCCAAGTGGCCTGGTTGTCCTCCCTAGACTCAAAATAGGGGGTACCGTGCTTCCAAAATGCGCCGTTCGCCGTGGGGCAACCTCCCCCCTCTGAACGTTCTCTACCTGGTACGTCGTCTCAAAAAACCGTGCCTCGACAACCCCCCGCTAATACGCGGGTGCCAGATGATAACGACCCGAAACGTCCAATGTCCGTGCCGATCCTGTGTCCAATCCCTGTTGGGGCTGCCCGGTATGTTCGCGCGCTTTCGAGCTGCCGGCCAGTCTGTCCAACCACTTACGTCAAACCCACCCAGAACGGTGGAATGAGATCAAGCGGCAGCATGATGCCTCCTACCGCTCCCGAACTCGCAATTATGCTCGCTGGACCACTCAAGAGCTTGAGCAAATGGCAGTTCTGGAGATGGAGGCATCAGCTTGCAATGCCCCCGTTAATACCTACATCGCGCAGTTTATATCTCGAAAAGCTGACGCGATTAGCAGCAGGCGGAGAAGAGCTGACTACAAAGCCATCTTAGAAACGCTTAAGGATTCCGATATCTCGACCTCTTCAGTAGGCAAGTCTCTGCGGTTTCCGCGGGCATCTCGAGCGATGCTCCTGTTGAAAATTCGACGCAAATACCATCCGCGCATCAACCAAGCTCAAGTGACACCACCTCGAACAGGAAGAGCGAGAACCTGGTCTTCGAAAGAAATTGGAGTGCTGCTCGGGGCGCCTAAGGACATCACTGATGCTGAACTGGTTCCTTTGCTACCTGGTCGTACGATTCTTGCTATTAGGTCCAAGCGGAAGAGAATTGCCAAAGGATATGGTGCTGGACCAATACACACGGAATCTATGACTCTGAATGCGAAGGAGCAGGATCCGAATGAATCTATGTAGGAACCTAAACCGCATGAACCACCTTCGCAGCCAACCGAAAACCCTGACGATCCATGCCGCAAAATCTCTGAGTACGCCATCAGCTTACTGCCCAAAATCTCCGATCCAGAGACTAGGGCGTTAGCAGAGGGAGCACTCATCGAGCATGACGGATTCGCAAAACTGTACCACAGAATTTTCCCAAAAAATAGGACGCTCAAAAAACGTTCGATACCGGCGGTGAAGGAGGGGGTGAGAAGCAAGCGCGCTCAGCGCGCCCAGATCTACAACTTCCTCCAACACCTCCATAAACGCAACCCCAAATCCGTTGCCGAGAGAGTCCTCGACAGTGATCTCTCCTACGAGGGACTCATCGCCGAGCGATCTTTTAAGGATGAGGAGTTCTTGCGGGCTTGGAAACCGTTATTTGAGCGGGAGTGTTCAACCATTCCAGAAGCGTCATCGAGTGAGCACTCCCTCCGCGAAACCGTTACTCCGATTTTGGTTGACGAAGTCAAAGCCGTACTAACACTGCTCAAGGAATCCTCGCCCGGACCGGACGGCATTCGCCTGTCGCTTCTTCGGGACATCCCCATCGAAGTTTTGACCCTCCTTTTCAACCTGCTGCTTCTGAAAGGCCCCCCGCGTCCCTGGGGTAAATCTAACAACCTATTTTCGTCCCGGGTCACATTTATTAAAAAGGTGGATGTGCCTGGTGACCCCTTGGAATTTCGACCCATCGGCATTGGGAATTATTTCGTGAGGGTTTACCATCGAATATTGACCCAGCGCCTGGAGGCTGCCATTCCAACTCATCAAGACCAAGTCGGGTTCAAGCGTCTTGACGGCATCTCCTCCAATGTCCTCAAACTCCATGCAGCCCTCTCGCTTGCCCGTACCAAGTTTGAGAATCTGGTGGTCGCATCGGTGGACATACGCAAGGCCTTCGATTCCATCTCTCACGAGGCGATTCTCGCGGCGCTTGAGAAGAGAGGGGTTCCTCCTCTTCTGTTGGGATACATCCGAGGGACCTTCAGATGCAGTAGACTGTTAATTGCAGGGAATTCCATCCATCCCAGGCATAGGGGTGTCAAACAGGGAGATCCCCTTTCCCCCCTGTTATTCAATCTCGCCCTTGATGCAGTCCTGGAAGGCAACGAGGAATTCTCTGTATCAATCGGCGGACTGGAGCTTAATCAGATGGCCTATGCCGACGATCTGATTTTGTTCGCCAGCTCCGTTGAGGATATGCAGAAGAGGCTTGACCGTCTATCAGTCGGCCTTGGTCGGCTAGGCCTTGATCTAAGTATTGCCAAATGTAGGGTCCTGGCAATCCGCGGCAGCAAGAAGAGGAAGATGAGTTATGTTGACACTGAGATCTCCCTCACGGTCGATGGCGCCGCCATCCCGGTGGTGACAGCCACATCCCAGTTCCGCTATCTCAGGGTGTGGTTTAATCACCGGGGGGTGGTACATACGCCCCTGAGTTTACCTAAGTTACTTGAGAGACTCAACCGGGCTTACCTCAAGCCGCAACAGAAGCTCATCATACTTAAAACATTCCTGCTGCCGCGTCTACACCATCAGCTTACATTTGGACGGTTCCGAAAGAAAGAGCTTGTGCAGGGAGACAAATCCATCAGGCGCGCGGTCCGCAAATGGCTCCGGTTACCCGCGGACTGCCCCAACTCCGCCATACATTGCCCAACAAAGTACGGTGGGTTAGGCGTCAGCTCACTCGAATATATGGTAACCACTTTGAAAAGGAAAAGACTTGGTACGATGTCTGAATCCGATGATGAGAGCATTACCATCGCAGCTCTCTCAGCCGTAGCAAACCTGATGAATTACCGCTACGCCGGATCCACGACATGCTCCGTGGACTCTCTGGTTGAAGACCTCCATAAGAGGTTGGACACCAGGGGGCTCCAGGGCTACGAGCGCGTACCAGCTGTTAACAGCTGGCTAGAGCAAGCACCGACATCGCTTGCCGGTTTCGACTTCCAGGAGGCGGTGAGGGTACGGCTAGGCTGTATGGGCACGCCCACCCGACTATCTCGGGGCGGGCGTAATGTATCGACAAACTGCAAATGTGGTGGCTCTGCTCGAATGAGCCTGCCGCACATTGCCCAAGCCTGTCCACTCCTTCACGGTCTTCGGGTTAAGAGACACGACAACGTGGTCGCTCATGTCGAGAGGATTGTAGCTAAGCGGGGATTCAAGGTACATCATGAACTCAGGTTACAAACACCAAATGGCTTGCGGAAGCCGGATCTAACAATCGTTGGCGAGTCGGACATTATTCTGCTGGACGTGCAAATCCGCTGCAACTCTGTGGTAGGTAATCTTGATACCTGCAACAGGGCTAAGGTGGCCAAGTACGCCCAGCCCTATGTCCTTGATGCGGTGCGTAAGTGGGACGGAACAAACAAAGGCGTCAAGGTTATTGCTCTAACCTTCAATTGGCGCGGAGCCCTAGCACAACAATCCTACCAGGATTGTTTGAGAAACAAACTACTACGATGGATGCATTTCGGGCCCATCTCCCGAATGATCCTTCGAGATACGGCTCGAATGCTTCGAGCATATTGGGCTGCCCCAGGAGGGAGTTGCCCAACTGTGTCATCGGGGGAGGGCGCTTACCCACCACAGTAGGCAACCGAACCAGTGGTGCAGATGGGCAGACACGAATCGGCACGGGACTAACTCACCTAACCTTATATAGGTTAAAGGGAATGTCTCGCTACTGCCCAAAGATGACACCAAATGCGCCCCGCCTCCCAAAGGTGGCATTTGGACAACGGTCGGCCGGGTCAACGGCCGACCGGCTAGAGGGGTGCGCCGGCACAAAGCGCACTGAGCCGGCGGGTATGTAGCGGTGAATTAGCCAAATGCCTCGTCATCTAATTAGTGACGCGCATGAACGGATCAACGAGATTCCCACTGTCCCTACCTACTATCTAGCGAAACCACAGCCAAGGGGACGGGCTTGGAACGATCGGCGGGGAAAGAAGACCCTGTTGAGCTTGACTCTAGTCCGATAAATATCGAAAATCGATAATCGAAAAAATCGGGTTATAGAAGGAATGATCCGATTTTAATCAAATTTGATACACTCAAAGACAAAGACATAAGAAACGATATTCAGAAGTTTCAAGGTTGCAGTTCTTACAATAGTGCAGAAAATCGTCCGGAGTACACCCACCCGACTTCCCTATTAGAACTGAGGCCAAACTGCACGACGTACATATTACACCGACAGTAGTATCCAGAGTAATTTCAAAACTTGACCCCCATAAGGCGTGTGGAGACGATGGCATCCCGGTGATAGTCCTTAAGAGGTGTGCTCCTTAACTTTCCCCTGTCCTCTCTAAACTATTTAACTACTGCCTTTCTGATTCCTGCTTTCCTGCATGCTGGAAACTCTCTTCAGTCGTTCCTGTATTTAAGAATTGTGGTGAACCCTCGGACCCATCCAACTATCGCCCTATCAGTCTTCTACCGATATTCGGGAAAGTATTCGAGACTATAATCAATGCTGAAATAGTTCATCATCTCACTGCCCACAAACTGTTCTCCGACAGGCAATATGGATTCTGCTTTGCCAGGTCCACGGCCGACCTGCTAACAACCATAATGGAGTACATGCTACAGGCCCTTGATGAGTCTGACGGGGCTCACGCGGTTGCTCTGGACATCTCTCAGGCTTTCGACAGGGTTTGGCACTCTGGCCTCCTATGCAAACTACGCGGTTATGGTATTACCGGTCGCCTGCTTGACCTAATCCAATCTTTCTTAAATAACCGCAAAATGAAGGTCGTTCTGAATAGGCGTGCCTCTTCGTCCTACAGCACGAATGCTGGTGTCCCACAGGGCTCTATCCTGGGCCCAACGCTCTTCCTTATTTTCATCAACGACCTCCCAGATGAGATCAAGTCCCAAGTAGGCGTCTACACAGATGACACTACAATATACTCCCGCTCCAGTAAGAAACCTGTCGTGGCGGACAGACATAATCTCGCTGCTGACCTTGAGCGGGATCTACACTCTGTGGTGAACTGGGGCAAGAAGTGGCTTGTCAACTTCAATTCATCTAAGACCAAGCTGTTGTCTGTCAACCATTACAGGCAACCTCTCCTGCCTCCCATAAGCATGGACCAAGTGATTCTCCCGGAGAGTAATACACTACGCCTCCTCGGACTTACCCTTTCCTCAGACCTCAAATGGAACCACTATATTGAATCCATAGCAAAATCTACTGCTAAGAAGATTGGGTCACTATGTCGATCCAGGATGTTTTTTCCACCTGAATCCATCCTGCATATATACAAGTCAACCATCCGTCTGTGCATGGAGTACTGCTGCCATTTATGGTCAGGTGCCCCTGCCGTTCTCCTCAGTGTTCTTGACAAGCTCCAAAGGAGAGTCTGTAATGTGATAGGTACTGATCTGGCGACTCGACTGCAGCCACTTCCCCATCGTCGAAATGTGGCCTCCCTTTGTCTGTTCTATAAATACTTTCATGGCTTCTGCTCGGACGAGCTTAAGTCACTGATGCCTCCTCAACAGGTGTTTACTCGAGCAACCAGACTGGCAACTGGGTCCCACCCATTCACAGTCAGGTTAGCCAAATGCAGACGACAATTCTACTCCTGCAGCTTCTTCTCTCGCACTTCCCGACTGTGGAACTCGCTCCCGTATTCATGCTTTCCTGACGGCTACAACCTCCAGAAATTTAAATGCAAGGTCAATACTCATCTACTAACCACTGGACTCTAGCTCTCTTCCCACCCCTGTATAACCTTCCCTTTCTCTCCACCTATGTATCTGTCATCGCACCTGCTTTCTATTGTTCCTTTCTAACTAGTTTGTACTCCTCACTCTTTTCTAATTAATCTTTTTACATTTATGTAGCCCCCTGCACATCAGTGGCGTTTCCGCCTTGCTCTGGGTGAAATGATTAAAATATATATATATATATATATATATATATATTTTAATCATTTCACCCATATATATATATATATATATATATATATATATATATATATATATATAAAAGGCAATATGTTTGTGTGTGCGTCTATTTATCTGTCTGTATGTCCTGTATACAAATCCACAATTTTTATCCGATTCTCACTAAACTTCACACAAATATTCTTTAGGCTGAGTCTGAGCTCCAGGACCATGGATTAGTTTTAAAGCTTTCATTACACCCGAGCAACGCCGGGTCATACCGCTAGTTACAATATAAACGACAAATACCTTATAACTTCTCCTAGCACCAAACCACGTAAGTGTGGCGCATGGTGAGAATCGAACTCGCCAACAGAACACACTGTTGTAATGAAATAAAACCTCCACACACAGTGAATAAAAACTAAAAAAAATATACGAGAAAACTAAATAAGTCTGCAGATATGTGCGCATGCGCAACTGAAAAGTGGAGCTAATTTTCAACACTGTATCTTGATGCTTAACTTAGAGTTCGTTTGGGTCATATGAAGCTTTCGGGATAATTTTTTATTGCTTTTTTTTCTTTGTTTTTATTTATTCATGCTTTGTAATATTTTTATAGGTTCACAAAATTACAAGTTATTTTTTCTTGACTATAGTTCATTTACTTTTTATTTTATTTGTTTTATTTTAAATTTACTTTTTACTGAGTTGGGGCTTCTGTGATTTAATTTACGGAAATATTGAGAAGGCAACAAGATGACGGTAGCAAATTTTTATTGTTTTTTTTATTCTTCTGCTTCTTTTTCTTTATCTTCTATTGGCCGTGTGCTATCAGGTCTCTGTCAGTCATGACCCTCCACAATTTCCTGTCTTTTGTAGCTCTTAATAAATTTTGTCTTTTTCTTATCTTTCATAAATCTTGTTCCGCCAGCCATTTACTCAAGCTCGCTACGTAAGTTATGAGTTTCATTCCTCTGTCCCTCTTGCCTTCAGTCTGTCTTACGAGTAAAAGCTTTCCAAACCCACTCTCCTCATTATGTTCTCTATAAATTTCAATGCTCTCTTTGTTAAATTGTGAACATGAAAGGGCGACTAGCGGCGGCTCTGGAAAAAAGAGAGTTAGTTTGTGTCTGGCGTGCAGGGCAGTAATCTGTTCCAAAGAAAGAAAATAATAATAATACTCACCGCTGTCTTAATAATCCACCTTCAGTTCATTCTAAAGGAAAAAAGAGAGGAGGCCCTCGAGTGGAATTTTTATAGACTGAGGAAATGGATTATGGGTAGAGAAATGGATTATGGATAGATAAAACTGACCGACCAAGTTCACGGAGGGTTAGTGGCGTCAATTTCTTGGCGAGAAGCTGACGCAGAGAGACGCAGTGAAAAGGTGGAAGGTGGAAGGAGGAAAGTGGAGGAGGAAGAGGAAGAGGCGTAGCAAGAAGCCAGCTGGGAGAGCGTTGAATTGAAATCCAACGGTCTGTGGTTCGATCCCTGGTTCTGCACTCACTAGAAGAAAGTGTGCAACAAGCTATTTCGGCCTAATGGGGGACAGGTTCGACCTGAAATTGATTCCAGAGTTCAGTGGCTCGACCCCAGTACTTGACTGGGTGGAAAAAGTGGAACTGCATTGTCTCTTGTCTGGTGTCAAAAACATTGAACATGTGATTCCTCTGCGTTTGTCCGGTGGGGCTTTCGCTGTGTATCAACAGCTCAGTGCTGAGGAAAAACAGAATTATGAGAGGATCAAGGCAGCCCTATACAAAGCGTTTGCTATCGACCCCGCCACTGCCTGGGAGCAATTTGAGGCAAGACAATTACATCCTGGCGAAACTGTGGACGTATATTTGGCCGAGCTGACGAAGTTGACGGTGTTGTTCGGTGGGCTGCCCGAGCGGGCCTTGGCATATAAATTTCTGGCGGGGCTCCCAACCGGAGCAAAACAGCTCCTGCGGGCGAGCTCAAACATAACCTCGTTGTCCCTTAATGACCTGGTGGACCGAGCCAGAACCGTGATGAAGGATAATTCCGAGCTGAGAGATCCGGTAATCGCCGCTGCACAATCCACACCGAGTGATGATAAACCGTCTCAGGGGCTTAGCCCGCGTGGTGGGGTCGTGTGTTATAGGTGCGATGGCCAGGGCCACATTGCAAGGAACTGCAGACGGCGACCGACAGCTGTTCGCTGCTACCGGTGTAATGAAACCGGACATATGGCCCGGGATTGTGCGGGAAACGGGGCCGGGGACAAGGTGCCGGCGTCGACCTTTCCCCAAAGCAGAAATTAGAGGCGCTTCCGATCATTCAGGTCTATATCAACGAGACATTGTGCTCAGCACTCCTCGATTCCGGGTGCTCCCGCACCATAGTGTTCGTAGACCTCTGCCACACTTGGAAGGAGAAGGGTGTCAGGGTAACCACCATCAGTGGAGAATCGCGGACATGTTGCGGGGTGGGTGCGATAAACATCCGTACAAGAACAGGAAACTCGGCCAACGTCGAGGCGCTAGTAGCGCTCAAAAAACCACTGAACTTTGACCTGCTTCTAGGCTATGATGCCATCAGAGCCCTAGGTGGTGTTCACATAACGCAGACATGGGAAGTGCAGTTTCAAGAGAGGACCCCAGTGTGCGCAGCGCTGAGGATCGACCAGCCAGACTTTAGTGTCGAATTTGACCAGCACCAGAAGGCTTGGACCGCCTCATGGAAGTGGTCGGGAAATCAGGAGCCAGCAAAATTGCGGAACGAAGTAGCCGAGTACCATGTGCCCGACCAAATAAGGCCTGCATACGAAAAGGAGCTTCGTGAATGGATCAAGGATGGCTGGTTAATTCCTTACCCCTATGAGAAACTTGGACCTCCCAAAGGTTTGATCCCGCTGATGGCGGTTACTCAGCACAACAAAGCAAAAGTGAGGCCAGTGATGGACTACCGCGAACTAAATGCGCATGTTGATGCATTTACGGCAGATGCTGATGTTTGCGCCAGCAAGCTACGAGAATGGCGCCAGCAGGGTTCCAATGTGTCCCTGCTGGATCTAAGAAAAGCGTATCTGCAGGTCCGGGTCAGCGAAACGATGTGGCCGTTTCAGACGGTGGTGTTTGCCGGCAGAAGGTACTGCCTTACCAGACTGGGCTTCGGGCTGAACGTGGCACCCCAAATAATGAAGACCATAGTCAACGCTGTGTTGTCACAGCAAGAAACAATGAAAGAGGGGACATCGACGTACCTTGATGACATATACGTGAACGAAGACGTTGTATCATCATCACGCGTAAGGACCAAACTGGCCGAGTTTGGCCTGATTTGCAAGGACCCGGAACATTTGGAGGATGGCGCCCGTGTCTTGGGCCTGAAAGTTCGAAAGGAGCGGGGGACCTTGAAGTGGGGGGCGCGGAACTGCAGTTCCTGAAGTACCCGAAGTCTTCACGAGACGAGTGGTCTTCTCCCTATGTGGAAAACTTGTGGGGCACCTACCAGTGTGTGGATGGACTCGTGTAGCAACAGGCACCATAAAAAGGAGGGCAAGCGCAGTCACCAAAGACTGGGATGATGAAACGACGGACGATCTGTTGGTTCGCATGGTGAAGGAGACCATCGCAAGGGTAAAGCAGGATGACCCCGCAAAGGGAGACTGGTGTGTGCAGGGAGACAAATTGAGCGTGTGGGTGGATGCGAGCTCTGTGGCGATTGGTGTGCTGCTTGAGGAGAACGGAGCTGCGATTGAGGACGCCTGCTGGCTGCGACCGACGAATGACGCTGCTCACATCAACCTGGCAGAGCTCGATGCGGTGACGAAAGGCATTAACCTGGCACTCCAGTGGAAAGTCAAGAAATTACACATACACACAGATTCGCTGTGCGTGTACCACTGGATATCGAACACACTGACAGGTAAGGCCAGGGTGCGCACCAAGGCGGCCAGCGAGATGCTGATCAGACGGAGGTTGGAGACCATAAGAAAGCTAGTAACAGAGTACAATCTGTCTGTGGATGTGGTACTTGTCACCTCAAACTGCAACCTCGCTGATAGGCTCACTCGGGTGCCTCAGAGATGGATTGATGCCGTGAAGAAAGAAGCTGGGCCAGTACCGTTACTATGTGCTGCCTCTGTGGAGGCGGCAGACAAAATCAGGGAAATACACCACATCAGTGGGCACCCCGGAGTGAGACGGACATGCTATTTTGTACAATTGACCAATCCGTCAGTGTCAAAAAGTGCAGTGAGAGCGGTGGTCAAGGAATGCCAAACATGCCAGTCAATCGACCCCGCTCCAGCGAGATGGCGGAGGGGTCGGCTGGGAACAGACATGACTTGGAGCCGACTGGGTATGGACATAACCCATTATGGCAGCCAGCACTTCCTCACACTGATAGATTGCGGACCGACGAGGTTTGCGATCTGGCGCCCGTTGGCACGACAGGACTCCTCCAGTGTCATCCGTGAATTGGAATCCATATTTTACGAAAGGGGGCCGCCTGAAGAGATCCTCACGGACAACGATACTGCCTTCTGCAGCGTAGTATTTAGGCGTTTTGTAGACGAGTGGGGGATCAGGCTCAGACACCGATGTGCATATGTGCCGAGTGGCAACGGCATAGCAGAGCGGTGCCACCGAAGCGTGAAGAGGACCGCGGCCAGGAAGGCGTGCACTATTGCAGAAGCGGTCTATAGATATAATGCAACACCGAGGGATGCTGTGACTGCTGTGAGCGCACCCGCCAATGCGATCCATCGCTACCGAGTGCGCATCAAGGGCATTGACGCGCGTCTGCCTGATCGGCGGGGAACAAGAGGGCCGTATGAATTAGGGGACACCGTCTGGGTGAAGCCTCCCAATAGACGGTGCACCACCAGTTTTCGAAGGGGACGAATCACCGGCATCGTCAGTGAGCAGGCCGTGCTGGTTGATGGTACTCCACGCCATGTGAGAGACATTCGGCCCGCCCTGAATACGAATTCGTTGACAAGTAGCGGCAGTGGTGAATCATCCAATGACGAACTGTGGATTCGACCTACGCCCCGCGAGTCTGATGGTCCGACTGCGAACCCCGACGCTGTTGCCGATAATTCCGATGCCACTTCTGAGAGCTCAGATGAAGAAATCCAGACAATCCCCCTTCGTAGGAGTGCCCGCAACAAGCGGCCACGTCCGCCTTGCCACATGTGTGGTCTTGAGACCAGGGGGGAGTGTGAACATGAAAGGGCGACTAGCGGCGGCTCTGGAAAAAAGAGAGTTAGTTTGTGTCTGGCGTGCAGGGCAGTAATCTGTTCCAAAGAAAGAAAATAATAATAATACTCACCGCTGTCTTAATAATCCACCTTCAGTTCATTCTAAAGGAAAAAAGAGAGGAGGCCCTCGAGTGGAATTTTTATAGACTGAGGAAATGGATTATGGGTAGAGAAATGGATTATGGATAGATAAAACTGACCGACCAAGTTCACGGAGGGTTAGTGGCGTCAATTTCTTGGCGAGAAGCTGACGCAGAGAGACGCAGTGAAAAGGTGGAAGGTGGAAGGAGGAAAGTGGAGGAGGAAGAGGAAGAGGCGTAGCAAGAAGCCAGCTGGGAGAGCGTTGAATTGAAATCCAACGGTCTGTGGTTCGATCCCTGGTTCTGCACTCACTAGAAGAAAGTGTGCAACATAAATATAAGTGTGTGTGTGTTTTTCATTTTCTTTAAAAGTTCCTTGTTGCTCACATACTCGTATCCTCATCATCTTTCTGTAGAACCATGTTTCTGTTGTTTCAAGTCTCTTCTTCATCTCTGAGTAAATTGTCCAGCATTCACTGTCATATAGGAGGACAGATATCACATTCAGTATTCTTTACGTTGTTTCTAAAGAAGTTTTCTTGTTTTTAGTATTTTGCATCACTAAATAACATTATACAGGTTCTTTCTATTCTGATGTTGTTCTTTATAGCCATTTATGATAATGATAATATTTATTCGTTTCTTTGTAAGGATATATTTAGAACTCATTACTATTTTCGGTTGGAATTAATAAAAAAAATTTTCTGTTAGAAAAAATTTTCAGAAAAATAGCTTTTTTCAAGTCCCGTAGCTTTTATCGCTATTCCTGGTATTGATAGGAGTTTCGTTTCGTTTCTTATCATTCATTTTTTTTTAAACTAGTGTCAAATTTCAACATCTTGATGATGTCATTATTTTCTCTTAGTGTTACATGTGCTATCCCTTTTTAGTTGTTGCTGGCGTTTTTTTTTTTTTTGATCGGTTTGAAATTCCTAGCACCTGAAGAAGACCGGAGCGTACAGCGGCCGAAACGTCGTACAACTGGCGACTAAAATGAAGACAATAGTCCAAATAATGTAAATACTGTAAATACTATCTCATCACAGAAATATGAACAAATACTAGTGAAATAGACATTTTATAAATAGAAATGTAAAAATGACTTCTGAGGGCTAAAATTTTAAGTAAACAAAAAATTAAAACACGGTTCAGCAAATTCAACTTTGGCTTCAGGAGAGCACGAACCCTGGATCAGAAATTGAAGGAAGAAAGTGAGAAATTATGCTAATAGCGGGTAAAGTAAGATTATTAATGTATTTCAAGTGCAGATATCAGTGTTGTATTCCTTTCGTCCAGAACCGGATTTGTGTGCTGATAGGAAACCTGAATATGTTTTGTTTTTTAGGAACTCCACCTGGGTGGTCACAGCGTTTGCTTGAAAAGGGTTTGTACAACGTTTGAAAACTGATAAAGGCGAAATTAATTTAAAGCAGAATCAGTGGCGTACAAAGGGAAAGGTCAATGGGTCTGAGGCTCCAGGCTGCCCTCTCTGGGGCACGGCATTTTCTATGGACTATATTATTTTTATTTTTACTTAGCAAATACACCTAAAATTAGATAATAAAAATAAATAAAATAGTTCTTAATTTTAGTTTCAGATGTTTATATTTGACTGCTGGTAATTTGACCAAATTTGTGAAGAAAATTTTGATAGGATTCAAATGACGCCAGCATGTTTTAAGAAAATGACTCCAAAAAGCGCTGTCTGGTGGTGGATATGGACCCCACTTACGCACGGTAATCAATTTGGGATGCTGATTAAGTATACCAATTCCAAATGAAAATAAACTTATTATACTGTTGCGATTTTGTTTAGGGTGTGGGTAGGAAGTACAGTCACAATCCTCGCCCTGGATTCACGCTGTAACCATTTTGCTTACAGCTTGAACACTGTGCCCATTTTTGTTACAACTTGCACATTGTGACCATTTTGCTAGCAGCTTGCACACTGTGGTCATTTTGCTTACAGCTTGTAGGGGATTTGGCCAGTGCTTGGTTGATGTGCTTTCGTATTTTACGGGTATTGCTCTCGATATTAGTTCCCCCACAAATACAACACAATGTTTTACAATCGCGCAAAAGAAATGGAATCAATCACAACGAACATTAAACAACAAACAATTTAATATGTATAAAATAAAATTAGCATGTGGAAATAAATAAAATACATGATGTGAAAAATTGCCTTTTGGAAAATAAAGTTTGGCAAGAAGTTAAATTTGTTTAAAGGTGTGTGTAAGTTTATATTAATGGAGTCCGTAAATAAGTCGTTCTTACTTACATTAAGTTCATCTCGGGTGGCGACAGCATGTCGCGTTGATGAAAGAAAGTTTGTCGGGTTTTTCCTTTTACGGCCATCTGTAGCTAGGTCATGAACTTTGGTGTGGAAGAATGACTTGGCCAGACAAAGTATCGGTTACATGTTGACTTAATGGCTAGCTTGGTGACTGACCTCCTTCTTCCTAACTGTGTGTTATTTATATACCATAATAGTGGATCAAAGAATCTTCCTAACATTTAGGTGTGAAGACATTTATTGACCAATCAGATTTGCATTTTACTATTTTGTTTTGGGGCCTAAATATTTTTTGTTAATTGACTTCCGATCCTATTTTTCTAGAATGTTCTTATTCTATGTTTTTAGCTGATTGGTTGAGAAATATAAAAATGTAATTTAAATTCTAATGCCGTTTTGATCCAAAATTTCTATAATGTTTTTATGTATTTTCTTATTGCTTATTTTAATAGAAAAAAATGTGTATCCCATAAGCTTACACATTGTAATCATTTTGCTTATAGCTCACACATTGCGACCATTTTGCTTAAAACATGTATATAATTGTGACCATTTTGCTTATTGAGAAAGTAATCAGCTTTCTACTGATTTTGCAGACTATTAAGAGGCTCTGAAGATGGCTTTCATTAAAAAAGGGTGCAAATGATTTGATTAGACATGAATTTAACTGGATAAAGTATGTTGAAATTAAAGGGAGATAGAAAAAATGCTTCAGCTACAATCAATCAGTAAATTTCTAAAGCCATTTCCTTATATTGTTAGTTACTCTTGTAATATTTGCAATAACCACTTGATGTCAATATTTCTTGTTCATAGATTTTATTATTTCTATTCTTTTTGAAGTACAGTGTTGAAGAGTTTTTGTTCTTTCAAGAGATGAGAAATTGGTTCCATTAAGAATGATAGCTTGCTTTTATTTGTCTTCAAAGCATCTCCATTTATTCTAAATCTAATAAGTAAATATTAGATCAGTGGCAGTCTAACAGATTGACTCAAAAGTCTTTAATCTACATTCATGAGATTTGGGTAAACATTTGTTGAATGTTTCTCAATTTCTTTTGTAATGGAAATCTTATTTTCAATGATTTTTATCACAATAAAAATAATGCAGTTCAAACAATTTGATACTTAATTTCATGAATGCTAAATAATACATTCATTCTTTATATTTGCCAGGTTCATAATTGTTACAATAACAGGATAGAATTTTCTGTAATTAATCGTCTTTTAACTTGTAAATTGATTTTCATAAATTTCCCTAACAGTTAAAACTTTCTAAAACATTTAATAAAATAGCTTAAATTCCATAAATGTTTGTCTCTAATATTTTCCTGCCAATAACTGAAATATTTCTATTCTCAAATCATTTGTTAGCTTTTATTTCACAACTTTTTCTTTTGGTGCTAGATTTTCCAAGCCTCATTGTCATTTAGCAAATTTCTTGCACATTTCATTTTTTTCATTATCCAGATATCAGTTTGTAATCAATGTTTTTTTTTTAAGTGAAACTCTTCTCTCCTTGTTGGCCTTAATATCTCAAGAGTCTTTCGTGTCAATAGATTTGTTCGGTTAGATGCATGCTGTGTTATACAGTAAAAATCCTTTGCTATGGATGATAAAAATATGAAAAGAATTTATTTTCAGAAGACCTTCGGTCTGTTTGGTTATACAGGGAAAATTATGAGACATCAATAAAAATGGTCTATTTCATCACTGAGTGTTAATTTCAAAAGTTTTCTTACCTTGGTTAGTGTAATTAAGTGATGTTGGTTGGGTAGCTTTGAGATGATCTTAATTCTATCAGATAGAACAAGATTTAAAACATGCTTTATTTATTAAATTAATAGATTAATAAACTGCTCATTTTTTTTAATCATTTCACCCCAAGCAAGGCATTCCACTGCCACTATTGCGCATGGGGCTACATAGGGGACGGTAAAGAGAAGGAGTGGTTAGACATAAGAAATGTCAGGAGGAAGATGATAGATGGGTAAGGATACCGAGGATGAGGGTTGGGCAGATGGGAAGAGTGTTTGAACGAATGGGAGCGAGTTAGTGTGTTAGGAGGTGTCTGTTGACTGGTTTAGTGTGTTAAGAGATGTCTATTGGCCTTACATTTAAACTCCTGGAGATTGTAGCCGTCGGGGAAGCAATCGTTTGGAAGAGAATTCCACAGTCGGGAAGTGCGAGAAAAGAAACTGTTGGAGTAGAAGTTGAGGTTGCATTTTATCGGTTTCACTGTAAAAGGGTGGGATCTAGTTGCTAATCTAGTATCTCGTGCAAATTCGTATCTAGGGGGCACCAGTGATCTAAGTTCATCGGAGCAGAAGCCGTGAAAGTATTTATAGAAGAGACACAGGGAAGCCACGTCGCGCCGGTGGGAGAGAGACTGCAGGCGGTCTGCCAAGTCGGTATCTATCACATTACAGACCCTCCTCTGTACCTTATCGAGAAGCCCGAGGAGAATAGCAGGGACACCCGACCAGATATGGCAGCAGTATTCAATGCACGGGCGGATGGTAGATTTATATATGTACAGGATAGATTTAGACGGAAAAAACTTCCGGGCCCTGCACAGAGAACCGACTTTCATTTGCAATAATAAAGATTAAGAAGGAAAAATAAATGAGAATAATGGAGAAGAAAAATAAAAAAAAATGAAGAAAAATAGAAAGAAAAAAGAAAAACATTTGAAAATGAACTAAAAAGAAAGACATTCAAAGATGAACGAGAAAAAAAAAAGACATTTCAAGATTAACGAGAAAGAAAGAAACAAGACATTACAAGATGAACTAGAATTAAAAACATTACAACATTGACGAAAAAGAAAGAAAGAAGCTATTTAAGAGGAATGAAAAAGAAATAAAGAAAGAAAGACATTTCGAGATGAATGAGAAGAAAGAATAGACATTCCAAAATGAAAAAAAGAAAGAAAGAAAGAAAGAAAGAAGAAAGAAAGAAAAAAGACATTTCAAGATGAGAAAGAAAGAAAGGAAGACATTTCGAGATGAAAGAGAAAGAAAAGAAAAAGACATTTCAAAATGAAAAAGAAAGAAAGAAGAAAGAAATTTCGAGATGAACGAGAAAGAAACATAAAGACATTTCAAGATGAAAAAGGATAAAAAGAAAGAAAGAAAGAAAGAAAGAAAAAGAAAGAAAGAATTACATTTCGAGATGAACAAGAAAGGAAGAAAGAAAGTTGAGTGAAAAAGAAGGGAAGACAGTTCAGTATGAATGAAAAAGAAACTAAGACATTTCACGATAAACGCAAAAGAAAGAAAGAAAGACACTTCAAGATGAACGAGAAAGAAAGAAAGAAAGAAAGATAGAAAGAAAGAAAGATATTTTAAGATGAGCGAGAAAGAAAAATAATCACGAGATAGAAAAGAAGAAAGAGGTCCAAGATTTAATAAGAAAGGAGGGTATGTTTTAAGATGAAAACGAAATAAATGAAAGGAAAGATGAACATGAAATTGAACCGGGGAAAAAAAGGAAATAAAGGAATAAAATTTATTAAACAAAGAGAAAGAAAATAAATAATAACGGCAAAAGAAAAGAAAAGAAAGATTTTAGGAATAATAACGAACATGGCAGAAAAAGGAAAGCAAGAAAAGAGGTAAAAAAAAAATGTGAAACTATTTTTGGAATGAAAATAAAAAGTGTCAGAATAAAGGAAGGAAGACAGGAAGGAAGAAAAGAAGGAAGGCAGGGCCAATGAATTGTTCAAGAGATAATAGGTTTGAATGATAAATTCCTGTTACGCGATGTTCGAGAAGCCAAGAACAATGGTTATCGATCTTATCGATATGCACGCGAGATGGGAGTCTTCGATGCACAAATCTGAAGTGAATGCAAATCTCTAGACTAGAGAAGAATAAAACAAGGAGGGAGGAGAAGGGTGCCGGTTTCTTGGGATATTGGCGTTCGTGAGAAAAGATTAGTTGATGTCGCAGGATTTGGCAAGATTAAAACGAAGAAATGTCGCGGATTAAAGAAACAAACACAATAGGGTTAGAAAGAAAGAAAGAAAGAAAGAAAGAAAGAAAGAAAGAAAGAAAGAAAGACAAAAAGAGTAAAAAAATAAAATAAAAGAAAAAAGAAAAAATAAATAGAAAGAAAGAAAAAGAGAGAAAGAAAGAGATCAACAGAGAAAGAAAGAAAGAAAGAAAGAGAGAGAGACAAAAAGAGTAAAAAAAGAAAATAAAAGAAAAAAGAAAAAATAAATAGAAAGAAAGAAAGAAGGAAAGAAAGAGAAATAGAAAAAGAAAGAAAGAAAGAAAGAAAGAAAGGGAGCGAGAAAAAGAGTAAAAAAAAATAATATTAAAAAGAAAAAATAATATAAAAAAGAAAAAATAGAAAGAAAGAAAGAAAGAAAGAAAAATAAAAAGAAAGAAAGAAAGAAAGGGAGAGAGAGAAAAAGAGTAAAAAGAGAAAATAATAGAAAAAAATAATAGAAAAAAGAAAAAATAAATAGAAAAAAGAAAGAAAGAAAAAAGAAAGAAAGAAAGAGAAATACCAATAATAAGAAAGAGTTTGAAGGAAAACAGAAGAAAAGAAAGAAAGAAAATAGTTACTGGAAAATATAAGAAAAATAAAATCAACAGAAAGAAAGAAAGAAAGAAAGAAAGAAGGGAAAGAAAATGGTTTGAAAAAAGCAGAAGGCAGTAAAAATGAAGGAAAGAAAACCACAAAATATTTTTGAAAAAAAGAAATAATATACAATCATATGCAATAACAAAATTTGGGGAAAATATGAAAAAAAAAGAGTATAAAAAAGAAAAAAGAAAGAAAGAACGAATGAAACATATTGAGGGAGGAATAAAAGAAAACAGATCACTTAAAAAGAAAAGAAAGTGTGAAAAACGTTTTAATAAACAGATCGATTATAACAGAAGTAAACAAAGAAATCGATAAAAGATTCCAAAAGAAAGAATGAAGGAGATCCTGTCAACTCTTCATGTCGAATCAGTTATATCTTCCCCATGATTGTAATCTTCCGTTTGTCTACTGAACTCTTACGTTGCACACTGACACTCTCCTCGTCCTCCTCCCACTCCCACTCCTCCCACTCCTCCTCTAACCTTCGTTGATACACCAACCCCACCCGAGTTGTCAATTTTCGAAATTTACTTCCCTAACCCCCTTCTCTCTCTTTCTAGAGAGAGAGAGAGAGAGAGGAGGGAGAGAGAGAGGGAGAGATTTCCTTCCTTGGAACATTTGTAACTGGTATCTGGTTTTCCTTTTCCCACGCAACAAAAGAAAAATTGATCTTTCCGTACTTTCGAATGACAAACTTCCGATGCTTAAATCAAATCACAAAAACATTATTTTCCATAACCAAACACACGCATACACACACACAAACACACACATGCATACATACATACATATACTAATGGACACATATGCAAATAGACACACACGCAAACATACACGCGGGAGACAATTATACATACGTTTTTATATACCAGAACAATGTTCAAAACATTAATGACAAAATGAAAAAAAAATCGTGTGATGATTTTCGTCCTTCATGACTTTGTCAGACTAAAATGAGATTTACGTTGATATTACTTTCTTCTTCTTCTTCTTCTTCTTTGTGCCCTGTCCTTTCAGGACGTAGGCGATCATGGCTTTCCACGTCTCCCTATCCCTGGTGGCTCTGAGCACGATTTCTCTTGTTACACCATGCAACCCACGTTCTGTCATCCATTATCTCAAGCCCGTAAATCTCGAATATAAATGTATAGAAACTAACATGGCCACAAAATGAGGGATCAGTTTATATATTGATTATAATATAAAATTGATACCCCCACTTTATACCCACATTATAATTTCTTGTAAACAGTTGGCATATATATTCTTCTTCTATGTTTCCTGTCTTTTCAGGACGTAGGCAATCATGGATTTCCACGTCTCCCTATCCCTGGTGGCTCTAAGCACGCTTTCTCCTGTTACACCACGTAACTCTCGTTCCGTCAGCCACCAGATCAGGTCCTTCAAATATGTCATCCGTTGCTTTCCCCTGTCTCTTTTTCCCACTATCTGGCCTGTTAGTATCAGATTCTCCAAGCCCTCCTTCCTCATTGCATATCCCAGGAACTTTAGCTGTCTCTTCCCGATGCTCAGTATTAATTTCCTTTCCGTTTCCATCCTTTCCAAAACCTCATCATTGCTCACATGCTCTGTCCAGCATATCCGCAGCATCCTTCTGTAGAACCACATTTCAGTTGCTTCAGGTTTTTCTTTCATCTTTGATGATATTGTCCAGCATTCACTGCCATATTGAAGAACTGACATCACATAGCAATCTCTTCTTTGTTTCTAGCGAAATTTTCTTGTCTCATAATACTCTACTCAACTACTGGAATGCATCCTTGTGCTTTTGGATCTCAGGAATATAAATGTATAGAAACTGCTGTGACTACAAAGTGAGGAGTCAGTTTATATATTGATTGTAATATGGAATTGATCCCCCACTTTATATCCATTATGCTTCTGTAGAACCACATTTCGGTTGCTTCAAGTCTTTCCGTCATCTTTGATGATATTGTCCAGCATTCACTGCCATATTGAAGAACTGACATCACATAGCAATCCAGTACTTTTACACATGCGGAAAAAGGAAAGAAACGCTAAAGTTTATAACTTTAAATTACTTTTTTAAATATATGTTTGGATATATAGTTCAGCTAATTTAATTCACTTTCTTTTTGTTTTTACTGTTATCAATTTTGTTATTAAGATTTTGTTGTTTTTTTTTTTATAATCGTGTCACCTCAAGCAATACATTTTACTGCCACTATTGAGCAGGGGGTTACATAGGAGGTAAGTTATGAGAAAGAGTGACAAGTTATAGGGGGTGTCAGGAATAGGGTAGGAGAAAGATGAGAATACTGATGAGAGTGGAATGGACGAAAAAAGGAGCATGAAAGATAGAGGGAGGATGCAAGTTCGTGAGATCGGATATGACTATTGACTTTACATTTGAATTCTTGAAGATTGTAGCTGTCGCGGAAGCAAGTAAACGGAAGTGAATTCTACAGGCGGTAAGTGCGAGAGAAGAAGCTGATGGAGTAGCATTTTCGCTTACAATTTATTGGTTTCACAGTAAAAGATGGGACCTAGTTGCTAATCTTGAGGCTCGAGCAAATTCATGTATGGTGGGGGGTGTACCAGTGAGCTAAGTTCATCTGAGCAGAAGCCATGAAATTATTTGTAGAAGAGACACAGGGAAGTATCCCAAATTGTAATAATAGTTGTGCCAAGAAAGACTTTTCATTCTTTGTTTCTAGAGTGGCATGAATTACTCCTTGTTTGATGTCTTTGGTGAATTTTTTGCCGTTGTTTCTATGATGTTTAATTATTCTATCATCTAAATCTTTTTAATGAATCCCAATTGTGACTACTGGTAACGTATGCTGATCGTAACTACTGCTGACAGGTTCTTATAATTTAGACTAGTTAAAGAAAATGTTTTGATTAATTCATGCTGTGTATATTTTATTACATATATTTTCTTTCAGAGGGACTTTATTTTGGATTTTTTTGTCTCTAGCTACCATAAGAATAGGATTACATTGAATTTAAAATGAACTTTTTTTCTCTCTCTGTCCTCAGTCTAAAAAAAAGTTAGCGTCCTCTCTCCTACCAATCCTTTTTCCTCACCCCCCCCAAAAAAAAAACACACGTGTTCCTACCAGCACCGTATCAGTATGAATTTGATAGAATAACCAAAGACAGTCAAAAGATTTCTGCAAAAATGTCGAAAATGCAACTTATTTCTTGTGACGACTGGTAACATATGCTGATCGTAATTACTGCTGACAGGTTCTTATAATTTAGACTAGTTAAAGAAAATGTTCGTTTAATTCATGCTGTGTATATTTTATTACATATATTTTCTTTCAGAGTGACTTTATTTTTTTTTTTTTTGTCTCTAGCTGCCATAAGAATAGGATTACATTGAACTTAAAATTAACTTTTTTCTCTCTCTCCCTTCTCTAAGGTTAAAAAAAAATTAGCGTCCTTTCTCTCCTCCCAATTCTTTCTGCCCCCACTAAAAACACGTGTTCCTACCAGCACCGTATCAGTATAAATTTGATAGAATAGCCAAAGACAGTCAAAAGATTTCTGCAAAAATGTCGAAAATGCAACTTCTTTCTTGTGGCTACTGGTAAAGTATGCTGATCGTAACTACTGCTGACAGGTTCTTATAATTTAGACTAGTTTGTATCTGTTTTCTTTTAATCATTTACTCTGGTTACTAAAATAAACTAAATTGTTCGGTTGTCTAAAGGCCGTTTGGACTTTACTAAGTTAAAACTTAGTATTTTTTTTTTTTTACATAAATAATTATATATATGATTATATAATTGGGACGTTAGCATCCCTGTAGGTCCAAAAAATATAAACCTACAAAGGGCGGAAGAACTCTCAAAGAGTCAACGGCCAACTAACTAGAGGTGATGTCTCAATAAACCATCGTGGAGAAGGCAACGGGATACCACTCCACTATCTACCCCCGCTCAATCATGGTTAGTTACAAAAAATATATTAAAGCCAACAGCGTGAAGGGGGTTGCTTCTCGAGGAAGAAACTCCGCGCTCGGTAAGGACCGGCATGGGCAACAGGTGCCACCTAACCTTCATCCGGCGACTGTTAGCACCAACGGCGTAAAGGGGACATTTTACTCCAAAATTTGTCCCTCGCCCGGGAAAGAACGACATGAGTAACAGGTGTCTCTGGACCGTTACCCTGCAACTGTGCGCATCAAAGACAAAATCACTATCGGAACATGGAACGTCAGGACACTCAACTGTGGACAACTAAAGAATGTCAAGCAGGAGATGAACAGACTGAATATCAACATCCTAGGCATATGTGAAACAAGATGGCCTAATAGCGGAGATTTCAGTAGCGGCACCCACAGGATAATATATGCAGGAGGTAAAAAAACGAAAATGGGGTCGCTTTAATACTAAACAAACAAGTGAAGAGATGTGTACTTGGATACTGGTAACTGTCAGAGAGAGTTCTCTTGGTTAAACTGCGAGGAAGGCCCTTCAATATAGCTATTATAGTAGTTTATGCGCCGACGACTCAAAGCTCGGAGGACGAAATAGAATCTTTCTATTCAATACTGGACAGTGCCAAGGCTCAGTGCAAAAACCAAGAAGTCAGGATAATAATGGGGGACTTAAATGCAAAGGTAGGTAAAGATAGAGAAGGAGACACGAACGGCAACTTCGGACTAGGAGAGCGCAATGAAAGAGGAGAAAAATGGATCCAATGGTGCTTAGCCAATGACCAGGTTATTATTAACACCTGGTTCCAAGAACACCCACGACGTTTATGGACATGGAGAAGTCCAGGAGGCGACACGAAGAACCAAATAGATTATATAACTATAAACAAGAGATTCAGGAACGCAGTGGTCCAATGCAAAACATACCCAGGTGCCGACTGTGGAAGTGACCACGTCCCAGTCATCTGCAAACTAAAAGTGAAACTCCGAAGACTGATGAAGCCCAGCACATCATCAAGGCTGCAGTACGACACGCTAGAGGACGATCTCACCCTGCAGAAAGAATACAATAACAGCGTGAGAAAGAAATATGAAGAACAAATTGGAAAAGGGTACTCAAAATGGGATTCACTAAAAGAAGCGATGGTGACCTCAGCGAACAACATAGCCCCAAAGGAAATCAGACGCAGAAGAAAAAACGAGTGGATGACCGAAGAGATCCTCCACATGATGCAAAGGAGACAAACAATAACGCCAAGATACGGAGCAGAGTACAAGAAACTTCACAGGTAGATAAGGAACAAATGCAGTCAAGCCAAAGAGGAATAGCTCAACAACAAATGCGCAGTAGAGAGACTGAGCAGGAACAACAAAGCAGAGATGCATAAAGAGATAAGAGAACTGACAGGACAAAAAACCTGCTTCTCAACAGGATGCATAAAATCCAAGGAAGAAACAATCATATTAGAGAAAGAGGAAATACTCCAGCGATGGGAAGAATATATAAAGGATCTCTTTTGCGACAAGACAGAACAACCGAGAATACACAAGGAGATGGATGGACCGGAAATAGTAAAATCCGAAGTGGAAGTTGCAATGGCCAAAATGAACAGAAACAAATCACCTGGTCAAGACGGCATAGTGATAGAGCTGCTGACAGACTTAGAAGAATATGGCATAGAAAAGATTACCGACATAATAAACGAAATTTATAGCAGCGGAATAATACCAGACGACCTATGCAAGTCGATATTTATAGCACTGCCGAAGAAACCTGGTGCAAACGAGTGCGAACTACACAGAACTATCAGCTAAATGAGTCACATTACAAAACTGATTGTCAGATTCCTGATGAATAGAGCGAGAAGCAGAATCAGGCCAGAGATAGGGCAGGAACAGTGCGGGTTCGTCAAAGACATTGGAACAAGGAACGCCATATTCATGATTAGGATGCTCTCTGAAAGGGCATTACAAATGAAGAAAGACTTGTACCTATGCTTCATTGACTACGCGAAAGCATTCGACAAAATACGACACAAAGAATTGATGGAGATGCTAGGCAGCCTCGAGATTTTCGGGAAAGACATAAGAATAATCAAGAATCTCTACTGGCAGCAAACGGCCTGCATGCGGACAGGTAACGACCTCAGTACATACACAAAGGTAGAAAAAGGCGTAAGACAAGGATGTGTCTTTTCACCGGATTTGTTCAACCTGTACAGCGAGAATATTTTGAGGACCCTAGACGATATGCCAGGATTTGTTATTGGAGGCCACAACTTGAACAACATAAGGTATGCGGACGATACAGTGCTGATTGTGGACACGGAAAGGAAACTAAAAGACCTCCTACAGAAGATAGCAATGGAGAGTGACAAAAAGGGACTACAAATAAACTTTAAGAAAACTGAGTGCATGGTCATCAGCAAAAGATACAACCCAAAATGCCAAATACGGGTGGGGCATAACAGAATCAAGCAAGTACAAAAATTTAAGTACCTAGGAAGTGTTCTAACAGAAGATGGAAAGTGCGACACGGAGATCCGAAGGCGAATTGGCATGGCAAAGGACGCGTTCCAGAAGATGAGCAAAATACTAACACACAGGAAAATCTCAATAGAAACGAAGAAAAGAGTGCTAGACTGTTACGTGATGTCAGTTCTTCAATACGGCAGTGAATGCTGGACAATATAATCGAAAATGAGGACAAAACTGGAAGCGGCCGAAATGTGGTTCTCCACAAGGATGCTACGGATATCGTGGACTGAACATGCAAGCAACAATGAGATGTTGGAAAGAATGGCAACAAAAAGGAAATTAATACTGAGCATCAGGAAGAGACAACTGAAGTTCCTGGGACACGCAATGAGGAATGAGAGCCTGGAGAATCTGATACTGACTGGCCAGATAGAAGGAAGTAGAGACAGAGGAAGGCAGCGGATAACACATTTGCAGGGTTTGATCAGGTGGATGACGGAACGGGGGTTGCCAGGAGCAACAGGAGCAAACATACTAAGAGCCAGAAGGGATAGGGAGACATGGAGAACCATGATCGCCTGCGTCCTGAAGGGACAGGGCATATAGAAGAAGAAGAAGAAGAATGGCAAATTTTAAATCAAAGCTACGTATCAGATTTATATCCGATAGATTTTCTATTAAGTCTGGCCATCAAATGTATTTCCATTTGCTACAGGTGCATAAGATGTGCGTTACGGTGCAGTGAATATCGGTTCGGAACGATAATCAAGATATTCCAGTTGGATTTGTTGCATTCACTTACGGGCAAATATCTTTGGAAAAGGTATTCATCCGTCGCTTCTTCCTCCAGCTATGGGTTAAATAGCAGGACAGATTAGGTTCTATAGTCTTGGTTGTCAACCATTTTACTGTAATGGCAACATACTATAAAAAGATCTTCTGCCCAATTAGTCATATCTCTTTCTAGACGTGATCGCCCAAGCGTGTATCACATATGACACTTAGCTAACTGACATAAGATCTTGAGTTTATGTCGTAATTTGTTCCGGCTAAAAGGATAGTCGTTATCTTTCGGTCTTATCCTCATAGCTCCACACACCTCATTTATAGTTGAAATATTAGCAATAAACCTCGACCTAAAACACCACTCAAGTCTTTTGTTAGGTAATTTCTTGTAAGAAAATTGATTTTTTTTAATATTTTCGTTTTCTCTCAACTTATTGTTTGGATGATGACCTCGAAAACAAGCCATTCCAAACATCGTCAAGAGCACGACATGGAAAAAATAGACTAAGTTAAATCGTTTCATCGAAAATGCTTTGCCACTTAACGCATATTTGAAGAAATTGGAGGGGAACATTTGAAAATATCATACCTATAGGATACAAATCTATATATATATAAAAGCAATTTGTGAGTCTGTGTCTGACCGTTCCTTATCCACGCCTACATTTTTTAAGCTACGCCATTCAAACTTTCTAGGAACACATATCTACAGGGAAGCAAGCTCGACACATACTTTTTGAGTTTAAGTTCAGCAATTTTCACTTTCGCACTTTTTAGCCAATGGAGCCGATTGTTTACATTTTCTCCATAAAACATCTAAAATCTAAGATGGTTGCTAAATTACGTCACAGAAATCAAATCACACGTGTCAAACGCGACTAGAAAAAAAGAGCCTTTATATTTAATTTTTATTCAGACGTTTTAAAAATTCATTTGGTCAAGAAAAAAATGTGAATATTTTCCCCGTAATTTTGAAACAAAAGAAATATTTATAAAAAGAAAGTGTTTTTTTAAACAAAAATAAAATATGTAAAAAAAAAAGTCCCAATAGTAAATTTAACTATTTAAGTCTTTTTTTTTTCAGATTTAATATTTCATACTTCAGAAAATAAAATTTAAAAAAAACAAAGCTATTTTTTTCACTAAATATTTCATGTAGGAAATCAACTGTAAATGATTTCCATCTACTCCTCTCATTGACATTTTCTCCTACTAGTAAAATGATCTAAGTTGCACGGGCAACGCCGGGCTATGATGCTAGTCCTATATAATCCATCAAACAACTAAAACAAACAAAATAAATTGCACACCCGCAAAATTGGTTTCAAACGACTTTGGAAAAACCAAACTAAGAAAATTCACAAGTCAGTGTGAAAAATCATATTCTGAATTCTGATTGGTTAACAAATCGAGAAATTCAAAATACGTCAGCGAAACTTCTTTTTTTTTTTCACATCTAAAGAAAAAATCGTTCCGAGAGCCTCCCCACGTGACTTGAATTCTATATTTAAGGAGGTCCCCTGACCGGTCACGGTCAGTCCGTCAGAGGGAAGCAGTAGCTAACAGCATCTCCCCATGTAAAGAAGAAACTTCAAGAAGCCGACTCGGACGCAGGGCCGTCACAGTTTCATTCGCCCTCACTTTCAACGTCCTCTTCTTCTTCAAAAAAAAAAAAACTCAGATAAACTTTTCCAAAAATAAAAATATGTTCTCGATTTGGAATGAGAATAGCGAATCTACCTTTAATGAATACATTTTATAAATAAACATTTAATAACAAATCGTGTTTTCATAAAGCAAACTTCAGATTAACATTTCTAAAACAGAAATTATGATCTAGATTTGGAACGAAAATAAAGAATCTACTTACTATGAATACATTCTAAAAATCAACATTCTTTAACAAGTAATGTTCAAGTAGTGGCAAACTTAAAAAAACTTTCCAAAACATAAATTATTATCTAGATTTGAAACGAGAATAAAAAATCTATCTTCTGTGAATATATCTTCAAATTCAATATTCTTTAAAAGGTAGGGTTCCAAGAAGGCAAACTTTAGATAAATCTTTCCAAAACAGAAATTATGATCTGGACTTGGAATGAAAATAGAGAATCAACGAACTATGAATATATCGTAAAAATGAACATTATTTAACATGTAGTGTTCTAAGAAACAAACTTCAGATAAACCTTTCCAAAACGGAAATTATGGCCTAGATTTTGACTGAGAATAGAGAATCTACCTACTAGGAATAAATCATTGAAATGTTTAATATTGAATTGATGAAATCTAAATACTTCAAATATGTTGTTGTACGGAACACTTTTATTTTATTTTTGAATATCCCCCCCCCCCCCTAAGCAAGGCAGGGACACCATTAGTGTGTAGGAGGTTACAGCAAGAAAAAAGTATGGGTACAGTGGGTATTGACGAAAGAATACTAGATGAACGGTATTCAACAAGATAGAAAATGGCAACTGACGTGGCATTTAAATTGTTTGGGCTTTTGTACATTTCAGGAAAGCAAGTAAACAAAAGGTGAGAAGTACGAGGAAATAAACTGTTACAGTAGAACTGGTACTTACATTTAACTATTTTAACGTTAAATTGGTGGGACCAAGATGCCAATTTTAAATTTATGTGCTCGGGGTACCATGGAAAAAGGCTCATCATAGCAGTTGCCGTGAAAATATTTGTAGAAATGAGAGAGGGAAGCCATATAACGTCGGTGAGAAAGTGTCATGGTGAAAAACACCTATTCCTCAGATAATGGACTCTCCTATCTATATTAATAAGAATTAACAGGGAATTCTTGAAAGTTCATAGGAGTTCTCCCTTGTAATTATGTGGTATCGTGGTGTGTAAAGGAGAGGTGATGGATGGGTTCTTGTAGTGAATGTGCAAATTGTAATGAGTGATTGGGTCGTGATAGTGTTTAGCTAAGTATAGGATCGATACTGAAGACCACTCTCTACCCAGCCACCCCTTTTCGGCCTTGTGCCCCAATTTGTGTATTTTTTACGCAAATAAATATTAGGTTCATTGGAGTTCTTTAGACTTCTATTGGAGTGCAGTAGAACTACTAGGCAGTTTATATTAATCGGTAGTTAGTCGAATACTAAGGAGTCAGCTTTCAGTGGAAGTTTATCAAGTTCCTAACATTTAGGGTGCGTTAAGTCGATTAGCAACCGACATAGCACGATTATAACCTTCAGTGCGAAAACTACTCCATAACAGAAAGTGACTAAAGTCGATATTCTAAATCAGGATCCATTACATTGCAGATCCTTCTTTGGATTTGTCGAGAACCTCCAGGTGAATAGCAACAGCAGCCAACCGAATATGGCAGCAGTATTCAATGCACAGATGAATGGTAGATTTATAAATGTGCAAAATGGATTCTGACGTGAATAACTTTCTGGCCTGGCACAGTGACCCTAAACTTCCTAGCAGTAGACACAGGTATAGATTCAATGGATTCGTTCCACTTCAGATCGGTTAAAAAAAAAAATAGGCTATGGAGGCACAGTGTGTTGCTCTCTAGGCGACTAACATCAGCCATACTGATGGCGGACAGGAATGTTTTTCTATGCCGATTAAAAGAGAACAGTTTTGTTTTGGAAGCATTAAACGTATAATGAATTTAGTATAGGAGATGAGAAAACTGAGCACACGATGGATTGATATAAACGTATATGATGGCTGTGACCCAATTTCCAGTAATAACATCGCTTGCTTTATTCTTAAATAGTGTGGGTTTGTTTTTTTAGTCTTGTTGTACATTGTTGTGGCGCAGTAGATATCGACTCGGAACGAGAAATCGGAGAGCCGAGTTCGAATTCCAGTTGAATTCCTTGCGTTCACTTACGCACAAATACCCTTGGGAAAAGGTATTAATCCGTCTATTCCTTCCAGTTATGGATTAAATAACAGGACAGATTGGGTTCTATAGCCTTGGTCGGCAACCAGTCTACCGCGGAAAGCAATGGCAACCTACTGCGGGATAATCTTCTGCCCAGTCAGTCATGTCTCTTTCGAGACATGATCGCCCAAGCGTGTATCACGTATGGCACTTAACTGACTGACTGTACATTCACTTACGCGCAAATACCGTTAGGAAATGTATTAATCCGTCTCTTCTCCCCAGTTATGGGTTAAATAACAGGACAGATTGGTATCTATAGCCTTGGCTGACAACTAGTCTAACGCAGAAAGTAATAGAAACCTACTTAATTGACTGACTGAATATAATACTTGAAAACATGACTACGGCTTCTACTGAGCATAAAGTGGGGGGTCCGTTTTAAATTTTTATGAAGTAATAAACTGATCCCTCTCTAATTAATACTTAATAATATATAATATCTCTTCCCCCTCTAGCTATCAGTCAAATAACAGGACACATTGCGTTCTATAGCCTTGGCTGGTAACCAGTCTACCGCAGAAAGTAATGGCAACCTTCTACGGGATAATCTTCTGCCCAGTCAGTCATGTCACTTTCGAGAAATGATCGCCCAATCGTATATCACGTATGGCATTTAACTGACTGACTGTACAATTATGTCCTGTTACGTAGATGTGGCAACGTTTGGACGTCATTTGCAGTAATTGTTATATAAATATTTTAGTAAACTTTCACACGAAATTTTCATCCAGAAACTGAGTCGCATTCTTTTGTACACTTTCCATGCATACAAATGAGCAAATATAGATAGATAGAAGAGAGAGAGGGGAGAGCAGATAGATAGATAGATAGATAGATAGATAGATAGATAGATAGATAGATAGATAGATAGAGAGAGAGAGAGAGATGAGCAGGCTGAGATAGATAGATAGATAGATAGATAGATAGATAGATAGATAGGAGAGAGAGAGAGATGAGCAGGCTGAGATGAGATAGATAGATAGATAGATAGATAGATAGATAGATAGATATGAACAGACTTAGATAGATAGATAGATAGATAGATACATAGATAGATAGATATGAACAGACTTAGATAGATAGATAGATAGATAGATAGATAGATAGATAGATAGATAGATATGAAACAGACTTAGATAGATAGATAGATAGATAGATAGATAGATAGATAGATAGATATGAACAGACTTAGATAGATAGATAGATAGATAGATAGATAGATATGAACAGACTTAGATAGATAGATAGATAGATAGATAGATAGATAGATAGATATGAACAGACTTAGATAGATAGATAGATAGATAGATAGATAGATAGATAGATAGATATGAACAGACTTAGATAGATAGATATGAACAGACTTAGATAGATAGATAGATAGATAGATAGATAGATAGATAGATAGATATAGATTAGATAGATAGATAGATAGATAGATAGATAGATAGATAGATAGATAGATGAACAGATAGATAGATAGATAGATAGATAGATAGATAGATAGATAGATGAACAGACTTAGATAGATAGATAGATAGATATGATAGATAGATAGATAGATAGATATATAGATAGATAGATAGATAGATAGATAGATAGATAGATAGATAGATATGAACAGACTAGATAGATAGATAGATAGATAGATAGATAGATAGATAGAATATAGATTAGATAGATAGATAGATAGATAGATAGATAGATAGATAGATAGATAGATATGAACAGATAGATAGATAGATAGATAGATAGATAGATAGATAGATAGATAGATAGATAGATAGATCTGAACAGCCTGATGTCAATCTATTCAGCTATCCCTTCACACATATACAATTCATACAAACATCCATACTTATGAAGAGACTTAGAAAGGAAAACAAACATTTACAAAGGCAACATATTTAGGTGACAGCTTGAATTCATTTGAAGAGAAAAAATGTAAAAAGATTGAAAATTGCCATCTTTAATTCGCAAAATTGACAGAATATCGATAACGAAAAGGTCTTCGTTTTTAACTTATTTTGTTTTCAAAGGTGAAAAGGAAATACTTTTTTTTTTCAAGCGTAAATTTGCTTCTAAATTTCCAGGTAACTAGAAACTGTTGCACTGTTTATCCGATGAAACCCAGCCTCGTTCATCTGCTCACCCACTCTTCACACCCAATCTTTTATTGAAAGTCTTTCCTTCGAATGAACAAAAGATAGGAATTCCTCGACGATTCTTTTTTTTTTTTTTGTATTGTCTGCTTAATCTCCCACGATTTACTCCCTTTTATTCGCACCATCCCTCACCAAGAATAAAATTCTTTATAAAACTCAGAAAGAAACGTCTTATAGTTTTTCGCGGCAAAATGCTTTTCCCTAATACTTGCTTTCTTAAAACTGAATGTATGAAAGAAAATGGTTGCAGGGTAGAAAGTTTTGCTAAAGGAACCGAGTTCTATTGAATTCCTATGGTAATTCTTGGAAAATTTGATTCCATAGAATTGCATACAATCGATTTTTCATGCCATTTTCTCACTCTCCTCAAATCTCTTCTTTTTTTCTTTTTTTCTTTTTTCTTTTTATCATACTTTTTTCATTCCTTGGTCGTTCTTTCTCTCTCATTCATCCGTCATTTTCATTCTTAGTCATTTCTAATTTTCATTCTCGTACATTTCTTCTTTCCCATTTCGTACGCCAGTAAATAAACTCAAGATTACGACTGTAGTGTTAAGGAAATAACCTCAGTAAATCCGGTTGTCTACTCACCTCACTAATGCCCCAATAGCCTTTATACAGAGCCTATACAAAGAGGAGTTTGAGTTTTGTTTAACGGCATATTAACCTCTGTGGGTTATTTAATGCCAAAATGATCGGGTTTTTAGAGGTTTTTTAACGTTCGGTTATAGTGAGAAGGTTGGTTTAGTCAGATTTGAATGAAATTTTTTTGTTTTTATTCTTTTCTAGTTTAGAAAACTGAAAATTTCTTCTCGTTTTGTGTTCAAAAATGTTTTGCTAAGAATATTTTTTCCTTCAAAAATGTGTTATAGTAATAGTTTTTTCCTTCAAAATTGTATTGTTGGTAATATTTTTCTTTCAGAAATGTATATTTTTATTTCACACTCCACCCACGTCTATTGAACAGGTGTTCCCTGTTTAGGATGTGGTTTCCGGCTTTTTCTTTTCCAGTCTTTTCACACCTTTTTCTTTTTTTTCTTTTTTTCAATTGAAGTAGATAGATTAAACTATTGCCCGGTTCACACTTTACCCACGTCTATTGAACAGGTTAAGAGGCTCATCCCTCGTTCCCTGTTTAGGATGTGGTTTCCGGCTTTCTTTTTTCCAATCTTTTCACTCTTACGTAGCCTCCTGCACATCAGTGGCGTTACCGCCTTGCTCGGGGTGATATGATTAAAAAAAATTAAAGTCTATTTTTATGTATATATTTCTATAAAAGTCTATTTTTATACTTTCATAGTGTTTTGACGCCAGTTTGGGGGTTAACTATTTGTTCATAGGTGGGAATCTAACAGGTGGTACCACTCCGGGTCAGGGTGGACCTAGGAACAACAGCAATTAAGAGGTGGTTCCATGCTCCTCACAACCTCCCAATGAGAGGCCTTGTTGCCGGATGCCGTTTACCGGAGTAACAAAGAGGAGTATCGCATAACCTTATGAGTACACTAGTATTTACCACTAACTAAAATTTTTATCGATACTTAACTTATTGAGTTTCTAATACTAACTTTTTATAGTCAACTTTGTTTTTGTTTTGTAACAATTTTATTCCTTGTAAATAAATACTGACGTTACTGGTTGACACGCGCCCACACCAATGTGTATACAAGGAGCGATAGGCAAATTTTCGCTATTTTATATCTTTATTTCGCGTTTGTTTGTTTGTTTTTGATTTTGTCGACTGCGCAATATAGTAGGGTCAGTTGGGCACTGTATGTGAGAAAAAGAGCATCATGACGCAATTTGCTCCCCCAGAAATTTGGATATACATTGGATGATATATCCAGTCAGCATCATAGTGATGGTGACGTTATGCCTCCATTCATCTTCCCACAGGGCTTCAGACTCAACACTTCGAGGAGGTAGTGCTGTCCCAGGTCAAGAGTCTGGCAACAGGACTCTGCAATTTCTGTGACCACATTACCGCTCACATTTGGCTAGATAACTCCGCAGACTGTAAACCCTATGATTATTATGTGTGGGACACAGTTGAGCAAAAGACCAACAAAACTTTTTGTAAGACCAAAAATGAACTGAAAGCAAGGATTATGACTGAGATAGATAGATAGATAGATAGATAGATAGGAGAGAGAGAGATGAGCAGGCTGAGATAGATAGATAGATAGATAGATAGATAGATAGATAGATAGATAGATAACCTGAGATAGATAGATAGATAGATAGATAGATAGATAGATAGATGTAAATAACCTGAGATAGATAGATAGATAGATAGATAGATAGATAGATAGATAGATAGATAGATAGATAGATAGATATGAAGAGACTGAAATAGATAGATAGATAGATAGATAGATAGATAGATAGATAGATAGATAGATAGATGTAAATAACCTGAGATAGATAGATAGATAGATCGATAGATCGATCGATCAATCAAAATTTAAATATTTTCATTCAGAAGTCAGTCGGTTACGCAACTTGGGTTTCAACCTTTCGGTATCTTCAGAACCAACTGATTCTCAAACACTTTTTAAACGCACAACAGGAACTTTCAGAACGCACAACTAGAAGTTTAAAATAAGCGAGAAGCCAGTCAAGAATTGTAAGCAGTTTCATCCGGGTTCGTATGATACTAAAATATATTTTCTGATGTGTTTGCATCCGGACGTTACATCGGACCTTTAATTTTCTCGTTCTGGAAATAATATTAAGACTAACTACTCTTCTTGGCACAGTCTGTAAACATCACCACTGTTGTAAGGTCTGGATTTTTTTTTAATACGCTCCATGTCATATCATAGTCTTTGCCGTTTTCTTTCTTTTTTTTTTTCTTTTTATTTCCACACGTGATTGGCTAGTTTGTTACAATTTTTAAGGCTTTCTACCCTGAATGTAGATTTGTGATTATACTAATGATTTTAATAATTTCTTTCGGTACATCCTAGGTATATTTTCCTCTGTCTACCTGCATCCTGTACTTCTGCTTAGTAAATAACTCATTCTGTTTTACAAACTCTTTACATTTGTTTTTGTCTCTGCAATTACGTTTTTTCATTAATGATATTTTACTGCACGTTATTTTTTAAATTCTTGGCGATTTGGCTTTTTTTATGTAATTTTCTAAGTTGCACGTGCAGCTGTAACTTACTTTAAATGTATTTTTACTGAATATCTTGTGTAACACTGAGTTTTTACGAAAGCGTTTATTAAATAATTGGACTTACTTCTAAATTAAAAGGTGGGTTGAACTAAATAATATTTCGTTTCATTTGCTTGTTTATTTGAGGTTTATATTCGAATTTATTTTTATGGCTATTTTCATTTAAAGCCCTTTAATCTTTTTTACTTTCATCGTAAATTGTTTCGTGAGAGGAATTTTAAGATGACCTGTTTTCTATTCATTTTTGGGATGTGTTTGATTGTGTTAGTAGGACGGTTAGATCCAGTGTTTCTTCTTCTTCTATGTGCCCTGTCCCTTCAGAACGTAGGCGATCATGGTTCTCCATGTCTCCCTATCCCTTGTGGCTCTTAGTATGTTTGCTCCTGTTGCTCCTGGCAACCCCCGTTCCGTCATCCGCCTGATCAGACCCTGCAAATATGTTATCCGCTGCCTTCCTCTGTCTCTCCTTTCTTCTATCTGTCAAGTCAGTATCAGGTTCTCCAGGCTCGCCTTCCTCATTGCGTGTCCCAGGAACTTCAGTTGTCTCTTCCTGATGCTCAGCATCAATTTCCTTTTTGTTACCATTCTTCCCAACACCTCATCGTTGCTTGCTACGATATCCGTAGCATTCTTCTGTAGAACCACATTTTGACCGCTTCCAGTTTTATCCTCATTTTCGATTATATTGTCCAGCATTCACTGCCGTATTGAAGAACTGACATCACGTAACAGTCTAGCACTCTTTTCTTCGTTTCTATTGAGATTTTCCTGTGTGTTAGTATTTTGCTCATCTTCTAGAACGCGTCCTTTGCCATACCAATTCGCCTTCGGATCTCCGTGTCACACTTTCCATCTTCTGTTAGAACACTTCAAATTTCTGGTTGGTTTCATATTTTAGGAGACACTGCTAGTTTGCAGATTAAATTATAAATCTAAATAATGGACAACTTTTTTATTCATTTCGACATCTATTTCAAAATCGAGTTTCTTAAAGAGTTTAAAGAGCATTTTTCTTAACTTTTCATTTGCCCTTCCGTTATCTGGCACTATCATAAACCCGTCATCTCTGTAAATCGTGGTTGTCTGTGTGGAGCATTCCGTTGATTTTATTTCGAATATACAAGCCTATTAACACGGCGACTTGTGATACATCAAATGTGCCCTTTTACATTTTTTTAAAATCTATGCTTCACCGTCTTTTAGCACTTGCTCGCGCGAGCGTGTGTGTATTTCAAATTATGAAAAGCATTTGATAAAATATGTCATAAAGTATTGTATGAACTACTAGGAAAGCTTGATTTGTTTAGGAAAGGATTCTTCTTCTATGTGCCCTGTCTCTTCAGGACGTGGGCGATCATGGTTCTCCACGTCTCCCTATCCCTGGTGGCTCTTAGTATGTTTGCTCATGTTACACCTCGCAACACCCGTTCCGTCATCCACCTGATCAGGTTCTTCAAATATGTTATCTGCTGCCTTCCACTGTCTCTTTTTCCTTCTACTGGCCTGTCAGTATCAGGTTCTCCAAGCTCTCCTTTCTCATTGCATGTCCCAGGAACTTCAGTTGTCTCTTCCTGATGCTCACTATTAATTTCCTTTTGGTTGCCATTCTTTCAAACACCTCATCGTTGCTTGCATGCTCATTTGACGATATCCGCAGCATCCTTCTGTAGAACCACATTTCCGCTGCTTCAAGTTTTGTCCTCATTTTTGATATTGTCCAGCATTCACTGCCGTATTGAAGAACTGACATCACATAGCAATCCAGCACCCTTTTCTTTGTTTCTAGCGAAATTTTCCTGTGTGTTAGTACTTTGCTCAGCTTCTGGAACGCGTCCTTTGCCATGCCAATTCGCCTTCCAATCTCTGTGTCGCACTTTCCATCTCTTGCTAGAACACTTCCCAGGTATTTAAATTTGTGTACTTGCTTGATTCTGGTATCCCCCACCTGTATTTGGCATTTTGGGTTGCACCTTTTGCTGATGACCATGCATTCAGTTTTCTTAAAGTTTATTTGTAGTCCTTACCTTCTGTAGGAGGTCTTGTAGTTTCCTTTCCGTGTCTGCAATCAGCACTGTAACATCTGTATACCTTATGTTGTTCAAGTTGTGGCTTCCAATAACAAATCCTAGCGTATCATCTAATATCCTTTCCTAGGGTCCTCAAAATATTCTCAACTTGTACAGCGAGAATATTTTGAGGACCCTGGGAAAAGATATTGCACTAAAAAAACTTCTAGCAGCGAACCACCTGCATGCGGACAGAAAATGAATTCAGTAAATATACAAAAATAGGATGGGGCGTAAAAAAAATGGGTCTTCTCTCCGGACTTATTCAACTTTTGCAGTAAAGCAACCCTGCCAGAATAAGATGTCCTTCCAGGGTTCGTTATTAACGGCCACATTAACATTAAATATGCATCTGAAACAGACAAAGAAAGGGCACTACAGGGACTCCTACAGAAGAGAGCTCTATTTTCACCCCGCTATTGAGCACTTTGCGATAAAAAAAACCTTCTTGTCAAACTGCTATTTATCAGTAAAATTATTGAAAAGGCAAGAAGAACCTTGTTGCCAAAAACTATCAGAGCTCAACACTATTCAAGTTCAAGGAAGAAAAAGAAAATATCCCTGGTCGAGCACTTTCGCCGAAACTCGTACTTATACATCCACTTTCTAGCACTTTCTAGCACTCGAAAGCAGAAAATGCAGCCCCGATGATTGAAGACATCCTAGCAGTGTCCTCACAAAATTTCGAAGTCGGCATGAACCTGCTCTGGTAACGTGACATATTATTTACCCTAAACTTTCCTCTACCAAGAGCCCATAGCTGAGAGGTAAAATCGCCGACTGATGTCAATTTGGTCGGGTTTCAATCCTGGATAAAAGCAATCGGATGTCTAACCGTACTGATGAGGTGTGACACAGCGAAACAGGACTGTCTGAGGATGACTATATAGGTATGAATATATTCGTAGGCACACCTACACACATATATAAATATTATTCTGGTGTTAATAAACATTCTCAATGCAATATAATAGAGCTGTTAAGTATTTGCATCACTTGGACTGTTGTCCTTATCTTAACTGCCATGTTTCGGTCGTGTTGCCTTTCGGCCTTCTTCAGGTGTTATAAATTTCGAACAGAATTCTTTATTTCGATCACTGGGGTATATCATTCTTGTTCGAAATTTCTAGCACCTGAAGAATGCCGGAGCGCACAACGCCCGAAACGTCGTAAACATGGCAATAAAGATGAGGACAACAGTCAGAACAGTGTAAATAATGTAAATACTACCTCATCTCAGGACTACAGACAAATAGCTATTAAGAATCTATTAATTATATGCATCTAATGATTACACAGTGAATAAAACTCCGTGTCGTGCTATAGACATAAGATTATATATATATATCTTACTTACCAGTAATAGCACGATTCAGATTTTCATTCAAAGCGCAATCTTCAGGAGCTGAGAATATGCTGGCAGTTACGTAATTTAAATTTTTATAAACAAATTTCGTTATTAGTATAGCTATACAGAGTTTGTTTTTTTTTTAAATGATATTTGGCATTTAAAATAAACCGGATTTGTATTTGTATACATGCATATATAAGTAGAAAAAATATATTAGAGTTATAAATATGTCTCATTCATATTAAAAATAAAGGGAGATTACTTTTACTTCAAAAACGAAAAACAGAAATACCGTGACAATGCTTTTCAATGAAACATCAATCAGAGAGGACATGCTACCCAAATAAACAGCTGTATATATATACGTGTGTGTGTGTGTGTGTGTGTGTGTGTGTGTGTGTGTGTGTGTGTGTGTGTGTGTGTGTGTGAACATATACAAAGAGGGAGGACAGAAACAGGTGGTAATAATCAAAAATGGTAAATCTGCTGATATGATAGATATCGACAAATTGAGATAGATAGATAGATAGATAGATAGAAGTAGACACAAGTTGCTTCTCTCTCTCTCCCACCTCATTCAGTGTGTGTGTGTGTGTGTGTGTGTGTGTGTGTGTGTGTGTGTGTGTGTGTGTGTGTGTGTCCGAACATATACAAAGAGAGAGAGGATAAAAACATGTAATGATAATTAGAGGTGGGTAAGCTGCGGAATGTGCGTTGTGGTGCATTGGATATCGGCTCGGAACGAGAAATCGGGGAGCCGTGTTCGAATTCCAGCTGAATTCATTGCATTCACTTATGTCTTATGTGCAAATGTCTTAATCCTACTATTCCTTCCAGTTATGGGTTAAATAACAGGACAGATTGGGTTCTATAGCCAGTCTACCGCAGAAAGCAATGGCAACCTACTGCGGGATAATATTCTGCCCAGTCAGTCATGTCTCTTTCGAGACATGATCGTCCAAGCGTGTATCACGTATGGCACTTAACTGACTGAAGCTGCAAAAGCTAGCTAGCTAGCTAGCTAGATAGATAGATAGATAGATAGATAGATAGATAGATAGATAGATAGATAGATGTGAAAAGACTGAGATAGCTATATCATATGCATAGATATATTTATGCGTATGTGCGTTAAAGAGAAACAAAATTCCTGAAGCAACGCAACGTTTCTACCCACCCCGGAAGCCTACCTAAATTATTCGAACTACAACAGATGACCGGAAGTAGATAGGTGACATTTTCAAATGGTTTCAGATACACTAATCAGAGCGACGAACAGATACCCAATATGGCGCCACAGTCGGAAGTAATCAGTCTATTCACTCTTCTGAGCAAGAAGTCTCGAAATGAAACCCTCGCTTACCCGTGGCAAGGATCCATTAACCATCAGGGTGTCCGGTTTTTTTGCATTGATTGACTGGGTTAAATGGATTTGATATAAAGCTCTCACTGATTGCGAAAGACAGCCGGACACATCGCCTCTGTTGATACGAGGATCAAGCAAGCTGTTGACAGTAGGGAACCTGACGGCGTTGGCAGTTGGAGACACGCGTAAATGGACAGGTATGGGGATGAGTGTGGTAGCCACTGGGTTAGCCCGAAAATGGAGATGATGTAATACTTCTCGATGCTGGATAAAGAGAAACACTCTTACACTGAGATATATTCGCTTACCAGAATCGACAAATGACAAATTTTGAATTGAAGATTGCCATCAGCGCGATTGTTTATGTAAATTGATGGCTGCTCATTACTCTTCGAATGTTTCTAATATAAAAATAAGTTTATAAATATTTGCGTAGATGTGAATAAGCTCATAAAGACAGAGTAGAATTGTGAAATAGTCACTACAACGGAAAATATATTTTTCCATTTTTTTTTATATTACTGTTGTGTCATGAAAATACGATACAAACAAATGAGTGGTTAGTACGAGTGGTAAAGACTAAGGAACACACGATTAAATCAACAATAAGGTTTATTGTACTAGAGGTACAAATATTAAGAGTCCACACAATAGTCACTATGTACCAAAATGGAGCGTAGAGTACTTCCGTCCGTTCCGGGTCGTCTTCTGGTCATCAGCTCGATCGAAATCTACTGCGTGGTGTATTTATAATGGGTGACAGTCCATTGCTAGGGGGAGACAGGTTTTTCCATTACAACAATTACTATATGGATCAGTCTTTCCTAACCTTTTTTCTCCAGGCCGCATTTTCGGAATTAAAATTGCTTTCGAGTCACCAAATGTGATAAAAATCACGTTTAAAAATTTAAAAATTTAAAAAAGTACAAATTTTTTTTTAATCGTTTCACCCCAAGCAAGGCATTCCACTGCCACTATTGCGCTTGGGGCTACATAGGGGAAGGTAAATAGAAATATTTGATTTACTCAACACATGCTTTAACAAGAAAAGAATACTTGTTACAAAATAAATTTAATATTTAGTATAATAGCCTTTTGCTTTGATTACAGCCTTCATTCTGTCAGGCATTGACATCACAAGCTTCTTCAATGTATTTAATGGTATCTCCTGCCAAGCAGCTTCTATTTGCTCCCAAAGTGTGTCTTGCGAAGTAACATTAGATTTATCATTTTTTTTATCCAAAATAGATGTTCAATAGAGTAGTTGCAAAATAACTTGTTTAATAGAATATAGGAAAAATTAAATATAACTTCTTTTTAATACATTTCTTTTACACCTAGTTTTAAATAATCAATCTTTATTAGCAATTTACTTGGCTTTTCACCCTGTATTTGAATTTCAGTGAGGTTTTTAGGAAAATCATCCCTGTCCTAACACTTTTTCACACTGTAGTGTATAAATGTGTTAGGACAGGGGTAATTTTATACTTTATTTTGATACCTCGTGAAAGATTAAATAATTCTTATCCTAATACTTTTTCACAGTACTATATATATATATATATATATATATATATATATATATATATATACTTAATTACACATGTACATAAACACAATTATTTTTTATATTTGCATACAGTATATGCACCGTATGTATTAGCTCATACTCACACTCAAAATAATACTCACACAGACTCATTAGAAAAAAATCATTGTTAATAAGTTATTCTCGAATTGTCCCACTCAAATATCAAAATGCCCCGCTCTGTAGTGCGTAGGAGCATATAGTCAATCATGAAAGGAGACAAGGAATAAACCCTCTACTCCTGTTCAAAAGACCGGGAAAGGAGTGTGAACTGGACGATAAGTGAACCTATCGACTCATATTAAGTTATTGCCTCTCTTCAAATTAATTAAAATTATATTTGTGTCCATGTCTGTAATACTACTTGAGTTTTGTGGATTTTTTGTTTGTTTTGTTTTGTTTTTTTTATATATACATATATGGCCGTTGCTTTCTAAAATTAATATCAGTGAAATCAAGGATAAACTTGAAACCAAAATGGAACACATTTTGGACTTTATCCAAATTTCGCAAAAACTTGTTGATAGAACTATAACTGGAATAAACATGTTTGGAAGCGATGATTTGTGTGGCTGGTTCCTTAGCCGAACAACAAACCCAGATCGGCAACAACGTTTCTATTTTCTGAAGTAGAAGGCGTGGTATGGATAACAACGACCACGGCCGTCTTGTGCGACAAACGTGGTAGTCAAGGGGAATCCCGCACATGCGAGGGAGTTATAGCGAATCATTGACTTGCGGGTTTTGTCTTCTCTTCTCTGCGTTCTTTCGATTTTCTGCCGGTGTTCTACACTTTTGGTTCGAAAAACCCCGATTTTATATAAGCTGAAATTTCTACGTATTCTTGCCTTCCCTAACTTTCGCTTAGCTCTGTCATCTATGGAAAGGCACATCTGATAATCATTTTCGCTGTAGCCGGTTACCTTTGATGTAATCACACTTCTGTCGGTCTTGTTTATATTTTCTTTTTGCGACGATGGTTACGCTCTTGATTTTGATGTCAATCATATTTCTGTCGGTTCGCAGAAATATATTACACTTCGCCTTCGACGTTTACCAAAGCTGAGAAAAACTATCCATTGAGAGCCGGATGTTCTGACTATTATATTCGGCACATTTCTAAGGGTTTTATGGATTTATTTTTGATTAAATATTTCTATAAATTACTTCAAAAGTTTTGTTCTGTTTTTACTTGATATCCGTGTTTTCAATAGACGCCCCTTGTTTTACTTAAAATGGTGTGCATTACGACTATCGGCCTGCGCACTTGAAAAATCTTGATAAAGTAAAGTTGCAATCCTTCAGGTTTATTTTTGATTAAATATTTCTATAAATTACTTTCAAAGTTTTGTTCTGTTTTTACTTGATATCCGTGTTTTCAATAGACGCCCCTTTTTTTACTTAAAATGGTGTGCATTACGACTATCGGCCTGCGCACTTGAAAAATCTTCATGAAGTAAAGTTGCAATCCTTCAGGTTTCGAAGCTGCGTCACTTCTGTAAGGAAACCCACCATTTGATAAGGGACGGTTTAGGTTGTACGGTATGCTGTTTCCGTGCGTAAAATTCCTTTTAATTGCACATTGAATTCCGTCAGACGAAATGGCGTGGCGGCTGTCGGAATATCCTTACAAAATTGACATAACGAAGCAGACATCCAAATAAAAGCAGCGATTGAGAGATTGAGCTTTCAGGCGATGAAACCAATGTTTGCTATCCATTGCCATTTTCGTTGGAGGTGATTACTGAGAAGCCATTTTTCATAAATACCGAGGGATTTTCAGGTAGAATGTCTTCAACGATAAGCACAGGACAAATCGTGAAAAGTAGTCCGAAATGGAAAGAGCTATTAATCAAATTCGTGAAGGTATTTTAATGATCGAAATATGGATGGCCTTTAAATGTTTAGTTAATCGTAGCGTAATTTGCTTAGGATTTTCATCAATGACGGTTAGCTAGAGATCAACATTGACAAAATTTAGTCGCCTAGTTTGACGGAAATCTTTTAGATAAAAATTTTCCCATTTAAAAATGGCCCAACTCCCGTTAAAGTATTCGGGCACTTAAAGTTTCATTTCCATCAACAGAACGTATATATCTAACCACTTCCGTTACTGAATTTAAAAAGGCTTACGGCATCTGATGTGGTTCTAATTTAAACTCATCGTAAAAGAATAAAATTGATTGAAAATCCATCAACTCTGTTATTAAGCAATTTACAAAGATAGAAAAAACAGCATTTGGCTTAAGGCAATATAACCACGTTAAAACCATTTTCGTACAATCATCAAAGTTAAGCAACGTCAAAGTTGGTCAGTACCTAGATGAGTGAACACTTGGAAATACTATATGATGTAAGCTTAGATGTGTGTAGATAACGGCTCGGAATTAGAAATCCTATGAGCCAAGTTCTAATTCCAGTCGGGTTCATTATCACTCACGCGCGAATACCATTGGAAAAGGTATGGATTCACTTTTTCTCTATTGGTTAATAATTCGTATCAGTAAATCATTATAATCTTCAAAAATTTCTTAAAGTCTAAAAATATTTTCTTGCTTTAAAGGTTGATAAGCCGTAAAAACAAATCAATCAATCAAAAATATTAGAACGTAAAAATTATTGATTATTTAGCCGCAGGTATATGCCTGTTCTTCGACAGGGAAGTGAATGCTGGACAATCTCCTCAAAGTGGAACCAGGGACTTCAAGGAATCGAAATGCGGTTCTACAGAAGGATGCTGAGGATACCATAGACCGAAAGGGTGGAAACTTAAAGGAAACTAATACATAACATCTGGAAGGGACAGCTGAAGTTCTGGAGACGTTATGAGGAAGGGGTCTTGCAGAATCTGATACTCACATGTCTGATAGAGGGAAAGAGAGAGAGCTTAGCATATTGATGGCAGAGCAAGGTTTGAGTGGGGTAACAGGAGAAAGCGTGTTAAGAGCCACTAGGGGATGGATATGTGGAAAGCCATGATCGCCTACGTTCTGAAAGGACACGGCACATAAAAGAAGACGAATTGAAAAAATACTTCACCCAAAATACTTATCGCAAACATCAAATATTAATTGTTGTTTTTGGGAGTTTTTTGTTGTTGTTTTTTTTTTTTACTTTTGGCACTGCTTTTGTTTTAATAAAAATTCGCTTAACTTTTCATTGTCTGGCGGTATTCTTCTTCTTTTTTATTTTGTACCCCTCCAGGACGCAGACGATCATGACCCTCCACATCTCCCTATCCATTATCGCTCTTAATACCTCTACTCTTTTTATCCCACTCAATCCCCTCTCCACCATCCATCTGTTCAAGTGCATCAAGTATGTTATGCATTGCTTTCCCTTGTCTCTCTTCTTCTCTATCAGTCCCGTGAGCATCGAGTTCTCCAAGCCCGCCTTCCTCATTACATGTTCCAAAAACTTCAGCTGTCTTTTCCTGGTATTAATTAGCAGTTTCTTTCTTGTGTCCGCTCTCTCTAAAACCTCATCGTTGCTCATATGTTCTGTATCCTCAGCATCCTTCTGTAGCATCCCATTTCGGTTGCTTCAAGTCTTTCGTTCATCACGAGGAGTGGTGTTCGCTTCTTAAGAGAATAAATATTCTTCTACGTAGATGAAATGCTCTAAAAGACAGCTTATGAGTTTGAGCTTAACAGATCGACAGGAGAGATGGCGCTACCGACCGGGTGAATGCCATGAAGAGAAGCCGCAATTTTGCCCCAAGTGTTACGGCTTCCCTGCCATAAAATCATATTATGTATTTTTTCATGGTCAAAAAATATAGCCACGATAAACTTTAGTGAAGAAGACCTTGAGATGAATCATTTCACTGTTGTGGAAAATTATAACAGTGAAAGGACAGGAAAGACAGAAAAGAAAAAAAAACAATGGTACAGGGGATGTTAAAGAAAGGGTAAGAGAGAGATGGGAGTCAAGGAGAAAGAAGATGGCAATTGACGTTGCATTTAAACTTTTGAAGATTGTAGCTATCAGGGAAGCAAGCACGGCTAAGAGAGTTCCACAATCGAGAATTGCTAGAAAAGAAATTACAAAAGAAGACGTGGCGCTTATATCTGCCTATTTTGACGGTAAAAGGGTGGAACCTAATTGCCAATCTAGTTACACAAGTAAATTCATGAGTGCGGAGCACCAGGGAATGAAGCCCATCAAAGCAGAAACCGTGAAAATACTTGTAGAAAAGACAGTGTACTAAAAATGGGACAAAATTCTCTACTTATTTCTTTTATAAGCCGTATCACTTCAGAACGTAGGCGATTATGGCCATCCACATCTTCCTCTCCCTTGTAAATTTTAGCTTTTATTTCTTCCAAACTCTGCTCTGCCATCCATTTGCTCATGCCCATCAAGTATGTTACGCGGTATTTTCCCCTAGCCGCTTTCCCTCTGTTTGCATTGTGAGTATCAGATTCTCCAAGCCCTCTTTCCCCATTTAGTGTCCTAGAAATTTCAACTGTCTCTTCCTGATGTTAAAAAGTTTATTTTGTTTCCATTCTTTCCAAAACCTCGTCGTTACTCTTTATCATTTCTTTCATTCAAATTGTAGCCTATGTTTGAAAAGTGTTTTCCTCACTTGTGTATGTCTTTGAAATACGTTTGTTCTCTTTTTAGAGATGTATTTGCCATTTGTTTCTAGTTTTCATAGTTAAAATCGGCGAATCTACTTGACTGGAGACTTCAAAAATTAAGTCAGCCTCTTTTTTTTTCCTGAAATAATGAGAAACGCAAATAGAATAGACCGCTGTGTTCATTTATTTGAACGACAAGCCTCAAGTACTTTCCAAATATATAAATACCGACGAATCTATTCTTTGACCATAAGAACCTGGTACCAAAATTTTGTAAAATGAATCTAGTGTTATTCTTCGTTCATAGATAATTATTAGCTAATCTTTTCATGGAATATTGTTTGCTTTGACAGAACAACAAAATCACCCCCCACTTCATACTCATTATATTCTGTGAGGCATGGTAATCCAAACGAATTTTCAATTTTATAAAAGTTGTATAAAGTGCACCTGTATGCATTTTAAGTTTATGTAAGTGATATATCCCGGAAAGGAATATCAGTGAAAAGATAAGTGTAAGAATGATACTTAACACGGGAAATAGATAGCAGGGATTTTATACGAAGGTACACTAAACAATAAGATACACAATAGCAATCAATAAGTGTAAGAATGATACTTAACACAGGAAATAGATAGAAGGGATTTATTATACGAAGGTACACTAAACAATAAGATACACAATAGCAATCAATAAGTGTAAGAATGATACTTAACACGGGAAATAGATAGCAGGGATTTATTATACGAAGGTACACTAAACAATAAGATACACAATAGCAATCAATAAGTGTAAGAATGATACTTAACACAGGAAATAGATAGAAGGGATTTATTATACGAAGGTACACTAAACAATAAGATACACAATAGCAATCAATAAGTGTAAGAATGATACTTAACACAGGAAATAGATAGAAGGGATTTATTATACGAAGGTACACTAAACAATAAGATACACAATAGCAATCAATAAGTGTAAGAATGATACTTAACACAGGAAATAGATAGAAGGGATTTATTATACGAAGGTACACTAAACAATAAGATACACAATAGCAATCAATAAGTGTAAGAATGATACTTAACACAGGAAATAGATAGAAGGGATTTATTATACGAAGGTACACTAAACAATAAGATACACAATAGCAATCAATAAGTGTAAGAATGATACTTAACACAGGAAATAGATAGAAGGGATTTATTATACGAAGGTACACTAAACAATAAGATACACAATAGCAATCAATAAGTGTAAGAATGATACTTAACACAGGAAATAGATAGAAGGGATTTATTATACGAAGGTACACTAAACAATAAGATACACAATAACAATCAATAAGTGTAAGAATGATACTTAACACAGGAAATAGATAGAAGGAGATTTATTATACGAAGGTACACTAAACAATAAGATACACAATAGCAATCAATAAGTGTAAGAATGATACTTAACACAGGAAATAGATAGAAGGGATTTATTATACGAAGGTACACTAAACAATAAGATACACAATAGCAATCAATAAGTGTAAGAATGATACTTAACACAGGAAATAGATAGAAGGGATTTATTATACGAAGGTACACTAAACAATAAGATACACAATAGCAATCACTAAGTGTAAGAATGATACTTAACACAGGAAATAGATAGAAGGGATTTATTATACGAAGGTACACTAAACAATAAGATACACAATAGCAATCAATAAGTGTAAGAATGATACTTAACACAGGAAATAGATAGAAGGGATTTATTATACGAAGGTACACTAAACAATAAGATACACAATAGCAATCAATAAGTGTAAGAATGATACTTAACACAGGAAATAGATAGAAGGGATTTATTATACGAAGGTACAATTAAACCATAAGATACACAATAGCAATCAACGAATAGGAGCGGAATAATCTATCAAGTAGAGAATTCCTTCGCCGATGACGTATTCTTCTCGGTTGCTTCTCGTAACTGTCCTTTATAGACTAGAGCATTCCATCATGGGTTATGATAGGATGTTCCACTATAACAGCAAGTCTCTTCTGTGGATGAGTGATGGTGTAGCTAGAATGTTTGGTTTCTGTGAAAAGCATTCGAGTTCGAATATCACTATTATTGATTTTTTAGGGTGATTGTTTCTGGAGAAATGATCCTACTATGCGACCGGAAAATTAAAGGCATAAAAGGCGGGGGATCGTGTGTGTACGTTTTCAGAAATATTTACTAAATTAAAAAAAAGAAAACTTTTATTTGAAGGATGTGCATTGTGGTGCAGTGGATATCGGCTCGGAACAAGAAAAAGAAGAGTCGAGTTCGAATTTCAGTTGCTTTCACATACGCACAACACACCCTTGGTAAAAGTATGAATTCGTCGCTTCTTCATCCAGCTATAGGTTAAATAACAGAACAGACTGGGTTCTAGAGCCTTGGTTGACAACTAGTTAACTGTAGAAAGTAATGGCAACCTACTGCGGAAAAAATCATTTGTCCAGTTAGTCATGTCACTTTCGAGACATGTTGAGAACAATTGTCTTCAAGCGCTATTTGATATGTCGGCAATATTGTTTTCTCCCTTCATTCTTAATGAAAGACAATTTTTCATATTGATGTATAAAGTATTGTTATATACTGCCGCTGGATCTGGACAAAATCGAGGAACAGGTATATATAAAAGTATAGTCTTATATTTTTTAATTCGTCGTGGTATTCCAAAGTAATCATTCAACTAGGTACTAAAAAGGTTTGCCATTGCTTAACTTCGATGATCTGACGAGATCTGGTGTCTCAATGTGATATGGCCGCAAGACTTGTTTACGATGGGACAGATGATTTAAACCAAGACATTGTGACAATAATTTTTGCGAAGTGGAACAGTGGTGAGAAAGCTTTTATCACAGACATTTTTATGTTTATTAATCATTTCACTCCAAGCAAGGCGATAAAACCACTAAGACACAATGGGTTACTGACAGCAAAATATAAATTTGATTGAGAAGAAAGGAAAATAAAAGAACCGAATTATATAACAAAAGGACAGAAGATAATAAGATCGTATTTGAGAGATCGTATTTGACAGGAAAGCAAGAGCCCAGAAGAGAGTTCCACATGCAAGAAGGGCGAGAGAATAAACCATTAGAATAGAACTTACACTAATCAATTTCAGCGATAATGCGTTTGTTCAACTCTGTGACATTTGACCAGATTAAATTTAAAATCGTGTCTCGCAGACTGCGATGACCGAAATAATTTTTGTCCTCACTAGGTTCCATAATTATTTTCACCGGTGCTAGGCTAAGTGAATTTTGTTAATGTTGATAGTGTAATATGTTTTTTTTTACTTACGGCCATATCACGTTAAAACACCGGTTCTCGTCCGATCATTGAAGTTAAGAAACGTTCAGTCTGGTCATTATCTAGATGGGTGAAATCTTGGAAATACCAGGTGCATTAAGTTTGAATGTGTGGGTGGTATAATAAATAAAAGTTGTTAACTGGAAATCGAAGTTATGAGTTCCAATTTCAGTCGGGTTCGTTATAGTTACGAGAATTAACTGAAAAGTTCGCAGACTGACCATGATATTCTCATGGAATGTGACCAAAAGACATTTATTTTTCAACATAATATCTCTTCCAATTCTCATACTTCTTTCATCGGGTGTCGCAGAGCTTGGATCTCATTGGTGAAGAAGTTTTCATCCTGTTGGTCAAAAATGTCAGCAATAACAGATAGAACGTCATCATCGCTGCGATACTGGTTCGAATTTCTTTTTGAGATTGGCGAACAAATGACAGTCCGATGGAGCGAAATTAGGAGAGTAAGGAGGGTGATTGACCAGTCCAAAGCCACATTCACGCAAGGCAGTAATTGAAACCAATGACTTGTGTGTTGTAGCAAAATCATGATGAAAAAAACTTTTGTCAGTTTCCCTGAGCGTTTGTCCTTGATAGATTTTTATAACTACCTCAGCAAGTTTGCATATTACTCTCCATTTGTGATGTGCCCGTTTTGGAGATGGGTTAATAAGTATAATGCAAACACAATGCCTTCTGAATCGCAATCAAACTGATCCATCAACTTCCCTGCAAGTGAAACGGGTTTGACCTTCTTCCTAGTAACCGAATTGAGGTGTTTGCACTGCATGGATTGTTTCGCTGTCTCAAGCTGAAGTTGAGGAACACAGCACTCATCCTGTCTTAGAAAATGTTCAAGGAAACCACCTGGATCTGCCTCAAACATTGCCAAATTTTTCAGTGATGTGAGTAAAAACCATCATCACGCCAAGTTCATTGCGGTTAGAGAGTTCGGTTCGAAATTCCAGCCTTATAACCTTAAGACAGCCTGAGCGTACAAAGAACAAAACTGGGATGAAATAATTAGTGTCCTTATTTAATGGGTCGGTCTCTCTCTCTCTCTCTCTCTCTCTCTCTCTCTCTCTCTCTCTCTCTCTCTCGTGCGCGCACGCGCTTTCTGTGTGTGTGTGTGTGTGCGCGCGAATGTATACAAAGAGAGAGAGAACAGAAACAGGTGGTGATAATTAAAAATAGTAAATCTGAAAATGATAGATATGAACAGACCGAGATAGATAGATAGATAGATAGATAGATAGATAGATAGATAGATAGAATGGGATAGATAGATAGATAGATAGATAGATAGATAGATAGATAGAAATAGATGATAGAAATAGAATAGGGATAGATAGATAGATAGATAGATAGATAGATAGATAGATAGATAGATAGAATGGGATAGATAGATAGATAGATAGATAGATAGATAGATAGATAGATAGATAGATAGATAGAAACGATAGATAGATAGATAGATAGATAGATAGATAGATAGATAGATAGATAGATAGATAGATAGAAACAGAATGGGATAGATAGATAGATAGATAGATAGATAGATAGATAGATAGATAGATAGAGAGATAGATAGATAGATAGGGATAGATAGATAGATAGATAGATAGATAGATAGATAGATAGATAGAAACAGGGATGATAGATAGATAGATAGATAGATAGATAGATAGATAGATAGATAGAATAGATAGATAGATAGATAGAAACAGAATAGGGATAGATAGATAGAAATAAGGGATAGATAGATAGATAGATAGATAGATAGATAGATAGATAGATAGAAACAGAATGGGATAGATAGATAGATAGATAGATAGATAGATAGATAGATAGATAGATAGATAGATAGAAACGAGAATGGGATAGATAGATAGATAGATAGATAGATAGATAGATAGATAGATAGATAGATAGAATAGATAGAAATAGAATGGGATAGATAGATAGATAGATAGATAGATAGATAGATAGATAGATAGATAGATAGATAGATAATATGCATGCTTCATGCGTATGTGCGTTAAAGAGAAACAAAATTTCTGAAGAAACCTAACGCTTCTACCCACTCCGGAAGTACGGCGCGACTTCGATTTCCGGTGACCGGGTACCGCTTTTATTTATTTGTTAAGCGACGTAACTCTTTATGCGTCATTTGATGCCGAAATTTAATTTTTGGGAGGGAATTTGTAATTTCTTTTCAAAAATGTACTGATTGTAAATTTTTTGCCATATAGAAATGTAATGTTGGTAAATTATTTTTTATTTATAATTTTCATAGTTTGTTTGTTATTTTATCTTTCTTTATTCAGGCAAAATTACGAGCCACTTTCTGAATGTATTGTGACTGCTGCGTTTAAAATGTTTATTCCAATTTAATATTTGTTTCATTTAAGTCAATTAGGCCAATTCCTTCCAATTGGACTCCATCCCTAAGCGATGGCCTGCTAATATTCGAGCCTCTGGAAACTTGAACTCGGCAAATTTGTTCCCAATTGGGCAACGCGTATCTTTAGGCTTGCTCATGTTTCTAAAAGTCATCATAGTTTAAATGTATGAAATTATTAGTGAACATTATTGAATAATTACTTTACCTCTGTTATTTCAGTAAAATGGATAAACTGGTACATTTACGAATTCAATATTACTACACTGGTGCGTTCAGTTAGATTTGAACGTAATTATGAATATATATATATATATATATAGCCTTTGAGATTTCACTCGCCCGATCGACTCAGTCGATTAAATACTTAATTGGGCGATTAAAGTTTATTGCTTTATTCGGCCGCGGTCGCTTAAAAATCTCGTAATTAAACGTGTCCCTTAAAATATAGAAAAAGAAAATTTGATTCTTTTTACAACCCAAAAGTATACCATTGAAGATTAACAAGTTACTTAGAACGACCTACAATGACATTATTGAACTCTTGGCTTTTATTGTCTCGGTTAGTGTAAACATTCGTTTAATTAACGCTTCCAGAGTGGAGTCAAAATGTCACTGTCGCTCTGATTAAAAACACTCACAGATCTTTAGAAACTCATTTGGAAAAATATTATTCTACATTTCTTCCCCGCTTACGAACAGTAAAAACGAACATTTGAAAGAGAGAAAAAAAAACGCATACTTTTTTCAACTACGCACCGAACAACAAATTAATCGTTGAGAAAATCAGATTTGTTATTTTTATCATCTATGAGATAGAGGTTGTATTTAAACAAAAGAAAGAAACTACAAATTTAGGTACCTCCACTCAATGGTAAAAAACAAAAAAACAAAAAAAACAGCATATCATAATGTTAAAAAGGCATAAACTTAATAAAAACAAAGTTTTATCATCGAAATGTATATGCTATTATTAAGAGGAAAGATCAAATTTTGTTATTATTTTTTTTTAAATTTAAAATCCTTTCTAACAAGTTCCAAATTTTAATTAAAATTTCATTTTTTTGTTTTCCGACAGCGATTCACACGATGTTTACGTAAAGCGACTATCAAGAAAATGGAGTCGGTCGAGTTAAATGATTTTGAGACGAGTAAATTTTCCTTTGCTCTCGAACACTGGTCGAGTGATTTTTTTCTCAAATCTCAAAGGCTATATATATATATATATATATAAATATATATATATATATATATAATGTTAACATGAGTACATTTTGAGTTTCATTAAATTACACACATGCTTCAGGACACTTGATAATAAATGCTCGGGTAACATAAAAATCACTTGAAAATAGACGTAATTTCGTGGCAAAGGTCAAGATAAACACAATTATGAAGTAGATAAGTCAACTTGATTTATCTAGTATTAATGCTGTATCGGTTGGTTTTGAGTATTCTAATTACAATATCTGCTTGACTTAAAAACGTTATCGTTTAGAAGTACCCTAGTCGTGTTTTATGCAAATACAATCTTTATTATAATATAGTTATTGTTATATATATATATATATATATATATATATATATATATATATATATATATATATATTATATTATATTATATTATATTATATTCATGCACAAAATCTATATATTTCCAAACCTAATGCACATAACTATAAATATTTTAAAAATTAAAGCATAGTAGAATTCAAAATCTTCTATTATTTAAAATATATGAAATACACAAATCAATTTCTCAAATTAATATATAATAAGAATGTCATTATGAACAAAAAATCAACAAGAACAACAACATTTAGTGACTTTCCTTTATTAAACATTAAATTATATCACTTAGCATGCTCCATAGTTTACCATGACTTTCTGTTAATCTGAAGTAGATTTATGAGCGTTGTTAAATTTAACAAATTTGAAAAACTTTTTAGATCTGTTCATAAATACTTGCAAAATAACACCTTCATACTTTCCTTGATAAAGTACAGCTTAGGAAACGCGTCGGGTTTATATATATATATATATATATATATATATATATATATATATAAACTACTAAAACGTTGTAATTTAAACTATTGCTTTCTACATCACGCAACGTACACATCTCGCAACGTGCACATCTCGCGACGGACGCATCTCGTTCAAAATCATTTGTTTCTGATGAAAGGCCGAAATAATAGAAATAAATAAATACTGTCAGAAAAAATCATTTTTAACTTACAACTTTTTAGTAGTTTTTTCTATACATATTAAAACAGTATACGTGGATTATCAGTATGCTCTCTCTCTCTCTCTCTCTCTCTCTCTATATATATATATATATATATATATATATATATATATATATATAGTAAAGTTTTTTTTGCTTGAAGCATTGTGTATATTAGGTGTATGGTTAGGTCTTGAAGGCTGTCACAATGCGTTTAGTAAAATAAAGGAAGGTAAAGAAGTTTATGGGTATTACCTATTTATTATATATGAATATTTCGAGATCAAAATCTCATTTTCAGAATGGCCGAGAAGCGTGTGTCTGTCCGAGTGAGTCCGTGCCTTTCAAGGAATATATATATATGTTAATAAATATCTATGTATATATATATTGATATATATATGAACAATATATATATATGTGTGTGTGTGTGTGTGCGCGCGCGCGCGCGTGTGTGTTCTTGATTTTGTCGACTGTACAATATAGTTTTACCAGTCAGGCATCATTGGTGAGAAACAGAGCATCATGAAGCAATTCACTTCACCAGAAATTTGGAAACATCTGTACAACTTGGCATTCGCCTCGGAAGCTTCAATGCGAGAATTTCAGATTGTTTGGGTACATGAATCAAATGGAGTTTACAAAGTTACTTCCCCTCGGAAAACCCACTATGATCGTTCTGATAAAAAAAAATCCCAATCTGTTGCTGAGGGCCTCAGACTCAACCTCGGAAGACTACATCAAATGCCTTTAGGATTTAGTGCTGACTTGAGGCAAGAGAATGTTTGCTGGAAGATCCTATATCTGGCAACAGCACTCTGCACCATGACACACACAGAGAACCCAGTGATGGAAGTCAGACAATTCCTGTGACCACATCACCTGTGGCCACTTAACTCCTCACATTGCAACCCCCTTGATTATTACGTGTGGGTCACAATTGAGCGAGACACCAGGAAAACTCCTTATAACACCAAAGAAAAACTGAAGGCAAGGATGATGGCAGCATCCATTAACTTAAACAAGGAGACCGTCCAAAAGAGATACAGGGGGTTCCGAAATCTTCCGGATTCCTTGGTTGAAACCAATGGCAATTTCATTGAATAAATTTACTATTTAGCATTTCAGAATATTTTCTGTGTAATTTTGGTAAATATATCTGTTAAAACTCGGAACGAAAAATCAGGAAGTCGAGTTCGAAATCTAGTTGAATTCCTTGCATTCACTTACGCACAAATACCCTTGGGAAAGGTATTAATCCGTCTCTTCCCTCCACTTATGGATTAGATAATAGGACAGCTTGGGTTCTATAGCCTTGGCTGGCAACCAGTCTACCACAAAAAGGAATGGCAACCTACCTCGGTATAATCTTCTGCCCAGTCAGTCATGTCTCTTTCGAGACATGATCGCTCAAAACGCGTATCACGTATGGCACTTTACTCACTGATCCGTTAAAATGAATTATTCAGTTACTTAGTTTTTAGGTAGTCATAATAAAATTAGACCAGTACATTGCTGTATTAAAAAGTGTTCAATGCCTCGTTTGTAACTCGGACCTTCCGTCTTCAAGGACATATTCTTTCGGACACCGTTTTTTGTTTGTTTGTTTGTTTGTTTGTTTGTTTTTTTTTTGGGGGGGGTGTTTACCTTTTACCTCTCGTTTCACTGCAACGTATTTCTTGTTACTGTTTTTTTATTCTATTCTATTTTGTTTTACCTTTTCTTTCATTCTTGTGCTTTCTAGCATAGACTATGCTTCCTTTTGCTTTAATTTCCTGTCCTTTATCACGCCCTAGTGTTTTTTTATCCACTCTCGGCAACGTGACAAGGCCAGGTGAGCGAGAGTGTCCTTTGGCGAGATCTTCAGATTCTTCCTGTTGGTCCCTGTATCCATGCGCACGTTTCGCCTCTCCGCCGTTTCATAGAACTTTGGTATGTTATTTCATTCTTCTTAGCCAATGTAAATTCATTATTGTGGCACAACGAATAGTTGTTGCCTCTTTATCTCTGTGTTGCTCGCTCTTTCTAGCCTCAAAATAGATATTTTAGAAAAGAAATAAAGGACCTTTTTGTTAAGAATTTGCTCAGCCGCTTTGTCATGCCTTCACCATGTCCAATGTTGTAATTGCCTATTTCTTGATATAAACGCTGAGCTGCCTTTCCAAATTTGTTGCTTTGTTAAATTTAAATTAAACCCCCTGTTTCGAAGTTCTTAACGCCTTTACTGCTATATCAGACCACCTCATGGCTGCTGGTAGGAGTGGTTAGCCTTGTTTTTCTTCTTTGTTCTCGCTTGCTCCCTTCGCCTTTCCTTTTCTCTCTTTTATTTCTGTCTTCTGTGGACTCATCTTTGTTTTGTTCATTTTTCTTTCAGATTTTTTACCTAATTCGAGTAATAAAATCTTTGTTCAATGAAATTCGTCTGTGTTCTTGCAAATTTGAGTTAAACTGGCTGTCTAAAGCATGATGCTTTTTGGCATTTTGTCCAGGGCAGCACATTCAATACAAATTTATTGTAGAACTTTTTAATATCTTTCATTTGTAAACAAGTTGTTACATGACCTAGGTTTTTACCATGTGGTGTCTTCAGGCGATTTGCAATAACTTGTTTTTATCGTTTTCTTAAGAATGCTCATGTAATGGGAATTTTTTGAACGCGCAATTTTCAAACTTAGAAGAAGATATAATGTTTTCATCCGTGGTTGAAAACTTGTCCTAATCAATTATTGCAAATCGCCTGAAGATACCACATGGTAGAAACGTAAATTCCTTCATAACTCATTGACAAATTATTTTTTTTAATCATTTCACTCCGAGCAAGACAGAAATGCCACTGATGAGCGGGGGGGTCTACATAACTGTAAAAAGATTAATTAGAAAAGAGTGAGGAGTACAAACTAGTTAGAAAGGAGCAATAGAAAGCTGAGAATGCAGGTGCGATGACAGATACATAGGTGGAGAGAAAGGGAAGGATATACGGGGGGTGGGGAGAGAGCTAGAGTCCAGTGGTTAATAGATGAGTATTGACTTTGCATTTAAATTTCTGGAGGTTGTAGCCGTCAGGAAAGCAAGAATACGGGAGCGAGTTCCACAGGCGGGAAGTGCGAGAGAAGAAGCTGCAGGAGTAGAATTGTCGTCTGCATTTGGCTAACCTGACTGTGAATGGGTGGGACCTAGTTGCCAGTCTGGTTGCACGAGTAAACACCTGTTGAGGAGGCACCAGTGACTTAAGTTCGTCCGTGCAGAAGCCATGAAAGTATTTATAGAAGAGACAAAGGGAGGCCACATTTCGACGATGGGGAAGTGGCTGCAGTCGAGCCGCCAGATCAGTTTATAACTATTCTTTCGTCGTTTCAACCGTTAACATCTAAATTCTCTTCTATTGAGAACTTGAATTGTTGATGTACCAGATCTGAATTTTGAAACCGCTCGTAAGGCGCATTTTTCCAAGGTCACATGGTATAGAAAGATATCACCAGAATTAGAATGCGTTCAACCAAATTTAAACAAAAAATCTTTCGATAGCTTTTGAAAAAAAAATCTGAGTTTTGAACATAAAACAGTGTAACTTAAATTATCATTTCAGCTGATTTGAGATGAAATGTCATGCATGAATTTCGAAATAGGATCACCAATAATGAGATCGGTTTTTCCCCACTGCCGCCATTATCAAACACAAACCATCAGCATTATCATTATCATGATCATCATCTCCATGACGGGTGAGGTGGTAGGGTCATCTTTTCTTTTTTATATAATCATCATTATTATCTTTTTCTTTAGTTACCCTTTTTTCTCTTCTTCTTCTTACTCTTTCTCCCCTTCTCTCACTTTATCTCTGTCTAACACTCTATTTCGTTTTCTTTATCACACTCCTTCTCTTCTTCCATATTTTATTTTCTTCTATTTTTCTTTCTTTTTTTAATTTCTTCTTCTTCTGCACCTCGACGTTAGTTAATCATTAGTAACGAATGCGATCCAGACTGAGTACCCCGTGATAAAAATATGTTGACATATTTTCAAATCAACATACCTTTCTCTCTCTCTCTCTCTCTCTCTCTCTCTCTCTCTCTCTCTCTCTCTCTCATTTTATATTCGTTTTCCTAATTTTCTATCACTCCCCATTGCTCTTTATTTCTTCTTTTTTCTTTTCTTTTGCTATTTTCTCTTTATTTCCTTTACTTTTTCTTTTCTTTCTTTACTTTTTCTTTTTTTTTTTTTACTTTTTCTTTTTCTCCTTTGCTCACTCCTTTAAGTTGTTTCTTTTTTTCTTCTTTATTTTCATTCCTGAAACTTCTCAGCGTTGTTGATCCTCTACATTTTCATGCTAAATCTTTTTTAAACCTTTTATTCACCAAATCATTTATCATCTCTCTCTCTTTTGTTTCTTCTTTTTCCTTTTCTCCTCTTCTGTCTCTTTGTTCTCTCTTCTTATTTTCTTTTTCTTTTTCACTCTTTTTTCTTCTTTTTATTTTCTTTCTTTATTTTTGCTCTTTCCTTTTTCTTTTATCCGTGTTTGTTTGTTTTGTTCTTTTTTTTTCGTCATTATAATCTTGTTTCTATTGTTTTTCCTTCATTCTCTTTTTTCCTTCTCCCCGCCCCACCTCTTCTTGCCGTGGTTCATTTTCTTCTCTCTCCGTCTTTTAACTGTTTTCTTTTGATCCCTAGTTTTCCAATTCAATTTATTTTTTTATATTCTCAATGAAAGCATTGGACGTTTCCGCTTGGCTGAATAGGCGAAAACTGACGACGTATCAACTCCGCATTGTAAATAAAAAAAACCAAGCCCTCCTTCATAACTGATAAGGCGCATTATGACACACAGAAATCAGGACGTCAACAGATAGAGAAAATGAAAAAAAAAAGAAGCTAAAAACCCGAAATTCTACTGATGTTGTAATTTGCCGCCCTCAATATTGTGCTGTCCCTCATTTCAAGCTAACGATTTTCGATCTACAGGTGAGATAATAAATAAAATAAAACATCTAACGTCCTCATTTGATTCCAAATTGGTTGGTTGACTCATTTTGAAAACGATCACATTCGATAGAATCTGTCGAAATTTAGGTATTGTATTTTACACTAGCGATATCGTTTGAACTGTTGTCCTCATCTTTATTGTCATATTCACGACGTTTCGGCCGTTGTACGCCCCGACCTTCTTCAGGTAATATATGTTGGTAAATTGTCCTAGTTTTACGTGCCATGCTTTTTTTAATAACTTATTATTTACGTGCCATGTCCCTTCAGGATGTAGGCGATCTTGGACTCCCACATCTTGTCCCTTGTAGGTCTTAATACATGTTGTTTTGCTATTTCTGCCAAATCCTCTCTGTCATCCATTTGCTTAAGTCTATGTCGTGCATTGCTTTCCCTCTAAAAGTCTTGTGAGTATCAGATTCTCCAAACCCTCATTCTTCATTCTTCTTCTATGTGCCTTGTCCCTTCAGGACGTAGGCGATCATGGCCTTCCACTTTTCCCTATCCCTGATGGTTCTGAGCACGCCTTCTCCTGTTACACCATGCAAACCTCGTTCCGTCATCCACCTGATTAGGTCCTTCAAATATGTTATCCATTGCTTTTCCCTGTCTCTTTTTCCCTCTATCTGGCCTGTTAGTATCAGATTCTCCAGGCCCTCCTTCCTCATTGCATGTCCCAGGAACTTCAGCTGTCTCTTCCTGATGCTCACTATTAATTTCCTTTACGTTTACATTATTTCCAAGACCTCATCATTGCTCACATGCTCGATCCATGATATTCGCAGCATCCTTCTGTAGAACCACATTTCAGTTGCTTCAAGTTTTTCCTTCATCTTTGATGGTATTGTCCAGCATTCACTACCATATTGAAGGACGGTACGTATCCCATAAACTTCAACTGTCTAGTTTTGATGTTAAGTATAATTTTCCTTTTCGTTTCTATTCTATCCAAAACTTAGTCAGTGCTCATATATTTAATCCACGGTATCCTCAGCATCCTTCTGTAGAACCGCATTTATATTGCTTAGTGTCTTTCCTTCATCTTTGACGACATTGTTTAGCATTCACTGCCTCATAGGAACATAGGAGAATTGATATCACGTAAGAGTGCAGTACTCTTTTCTTTGTTTCCAACGAAATTCTCCTGTCTCTCAAAATGCTACTTTATTTTTGGAATGCGCTTTTGGTCATGCAAATACGCCTTCGGATCTCTGTTAAAACACTTCCTATGTATTTAAATTTCTGTACCTGCTTAGTTTTCGTATTGCCGACCTGTAATTGGCATTTTGAACTCCTCTTAACGCTGATGAAAATGTATTCAGTCTTTTTGTAATTTATGTTTAGTCCTTTCTACTCGCTTTCTTTCGCTACATTCTGTAAGACGTTTTCTCACAGTGTCTGGTATCAACACTGTCATTTGAGTATCTTACGTTGTTAAAACTGTAGTCGCCATTACTGAATCCCGGCAGGATCCCTAGTTCTCTCAGAATTGCCTCTCCATATAGGTGGAATAAGTCTGATGAGAAGACACATCCTTTCTATTTTACTTCTTTTTTATTTTGTTTCTTTATTTTTGCTCTTTCCTATTTTCTATTTTTGTATAATCTACTTAACTCATTTCCTGTCCGTATGCAGGTGGTTTGTTGCTAATATAGGTTCTTCATTATTTTAATGTCCGTCTAGAATATGTCAAGGTTGCCGAACTGCTCTCACAGACCTTTGTGGCGTACTTTGTGAAACGTCTTTGCATAGTCTAAAAACCCAGGTACACGTCTTTTGTTCCAGCGTCCTTGACAACCCGCACTGTTCTTGTCTTATCTTTATGATGAGTTTTGTTATGTTGCTTAATTAAAACGGCATAGACAGAAGAACTTTCTTGTGGAATACGAAAAGTGTCGTCCATTGATATCTATAAAAACATGGAATGGTCGTCATTGCATATGTTTACTGGGAGTAACTGATTTTATTTTGTAACCAGGTTATAGAAAGTGAAAGTAAAAAAGAAAACCTAGAATCAGGAGAATTGAGCAAAAGACAAAAGGTGAACGGGATTAAAAAAACAGATGATATCGATTTGCGTTGCATATAACTTTTTGAAGATTGCAGTTACCAGGGAAGCAAGTAAGTAAAATAGAGTTCCACAGGTGGGAAGTGGAAGGAAATAAACTGTTGGAGTAGAAGGGGTGATTGCATTTAGCTATTTCACCAGTAAAAATGCATAACTTGGGTGCCAATCTACGAGGGTCATTCAATATATGAGGTGAATTTTTCGGTATAAGGACTTCTAATACAGACAGAAGCTTACTTTTTTTATTTCAACGTAGTCTCCCAGCAGTGTCACACACTCTTCCCATCTGTGGACAAGCTTCCGTATTCCCTCAGCGTAAAAACCTTTGCACCGATGTCTCAGCCAATCTCTCACATCACTTTTGACTTCATCGTCACTTTCAAACCTCGTGCTTCTCGTGAACGCTTTCAAGGAACCAAACAGGTGAAAGTCTGAAGGGGCAGGATCTGGGCTGTAAGGGGGGGGGGTGAAGAAGCACTTCCCAGCCCAGCTCATTGATGATCTGCATCTTTGGCACCTACAGAAAGTTGACCTTTGAGTAGGCAAGGTCATCATGGGCAATTTTGTGTGCTGTCCCAACAGATAGGCTCAAAGTCCTTGCAATGTCATCCACTGTCACCCTTCTGTCAGACTGAATGAGGTCATTGACTGATTCAATCACCTCAGAAGACCTCACTTCTCTATACCTCCCAGACTTGTCTTCCTCCTCGATATTGCTCCGTCTTTTTGAAACAATTAAGCCGACTTGTAGACATTTTTTCTCTGAAACATGAGGCCCCATACACAGTTGACATTCTCCTATGAATTTCAACTGGTTTGCACCCTTCAGCGACCAAAAACTTGATAACTAACCTCTGCACAATCCTGGAGCATGCTTCTTGGTCGGCCATCGTTGTTAATCTCTAAAACTCTCAAAGTTCTTTTTCAATCTGCAAAAAAAAATTAAATCCATTTGAAAATGAAGTAAAGGAAAAAACTTATTAAAAAAGTAAGCTTCTATCTGTATTGAAAATCCTTATACCAAAAAGTTCACCTTATTTATTGAATGACCGTCGTAGTGTAATATAATAATCTGGCCCCACCCAAGAAGGCTGATGAAGCGTGGGTGTTTTCGGTCATTGAAAGCAGCGGATGTCATTTTGACCCTATTTCCGACAGAGCGGAAATAGCTCAGAGCAAACAGACAGGTGTCTCTGAGAATTTACGTAGGCGTCGTGTAGGCGTCGCGTGATCAAGGCAAAGCCGGAAGAAACAAGTTCCGCTTTTGGAAGATATATAAAGACTGCGAAAAACACGGATTCGCCAGTCTCGTCAGAGTCAGAGAAGTCGAAAAAGTCAGTCTCGACAGAAGAAGAAGAGAAGTCGAAAAAGTCAGTCTCGACAGAAGAGTCAGAGTCAGAGAAGAGAAGTCGAAGAAACCACAGAGTCAGAGTCCCAGTCAGCCTCGACAGAAGTCAGTCTCGGCAGAAGTCAGAGAAGTCGAAGAAGAAGCTAGACGAGTAAGCAGAGAGGCTACACTCCCGTCGTCACCCCTGTCAACCTTGGAAGAGCGCTCTCTCACTCCTGCCACTAGGCCACACGGTCCATCGTTCATTAATAAAAATATCACTGATATATTTTTATATATACCCGTGTTTGTTATTTGTCGCTATATAACAGTAGTAGCTCGGTTAAATTCATGTTGTCGTGTCACCGGAAATAAAACACGCCCTGAAAATATTTGTAGAAAAGACCGTGGGGAGCCACGTCACGTAGATGTGAAAGGGACTGAAATCGAGATTTGCGATTACATTACAGTTCCTTTTTTGAAGTGTGTGAAGAATCTCAAGATTCAGCAGGAACATCAGACCAGAATGCCAAATACAGGTGGGGGAATTATAGAATCAAGCAAGTACAAAGATTTAAATACCTAGGAAGTGTTCTAACGGGAAATGGAAAGTGCGACACAGAGATCCGAAGGCGAAGGATGCGTTCCAGAAGCTGAGTAAAGTATTGAGACACAGGAAACATTTACTATAAACAAAGAGAGTACCGGATTGCTATGTGATGTCAGTTCTTCAATATGGCAGTGAATGTTGGACAATATCATCGAAGATGAAGGAAAAACTTGAAGCAGCAGAAATGTGGTTCTACAGAAGGATGCTGCGGATATCATGAACCGAGCATGTGTGCAATGATAAGGTTTTGGAAAGGATGGCATCGAAAAGGAAATTAATACTGAGCATCAGGAAGAGACAACTGAAGTTCCTGGGACATGCAATGAGGAATGAGAGATTGGAGAACCTGATACTGACAGGCCAGATAGAGAGAAAAGAGACAGAAGAAGGCAGCGGATAACATATTTGAAGGGCCTGAGCAGGGGTACGACAAAAGGGGGGTGCGTGGAGTAACAGGAGAAAATGTACTAAGAGCCACCAGTAATAGGGAGACGTGGAAAGCTATGATCGCCTAGGTTCTGAAAGGATAGGGCACATAGCTGAAGAAGAAGAAGATTCGATGCAAAAAGCGAATGGTAGATTTGTAAACAGGCAAGATGGATTCTGATGAGAAAAATGTTCTATCAAGACACACTTGATCGGGTAAACGATGCGTTATATCAAACTTTTCTTGCTTTAGACAACAGATAGAGGTGTCACTCTCGAGCATGACAATGCAAGCGCACGCAACTCTGCAAACTAAACTCAAGAATAAATGAGATCAGTAGGATCTCATCCCCAATCCTTACCAGATTTAGCAATACACAATTTCATTTGTTTTCATCGCAAAAACATTTGAAAAGTTGAAAAAAATTCCAAATTTACGAGCTTCCGTACATGTTTGTTCTGTAGTTTTTCGGGAAAAACGCAAAATTTCTTTAAACTCTGAATCGAAAGTTTGCCTTTCCGTTGGGGTTCAGTTGAGTGCCATATGTGACACTCGCCTTGAGCGACCATGTCTCGAAAGAGACATGACTGACTCAGCAGAAGATTATCCCGCAGTACGTTGTCATTGTTTTCTGCGATAGACTAGTTGCCAGCCAACCCAATCTCTCCTATTATTTGACTCATAGCTAGAGGGGGAGAGATGTATTATATTATTAAGTAATAATTAGTGGGAGATCAGTTCATTACTTTATAACAATAGAAAACAGATACCCCACTTTATGTCCAGTAGAAGACTTAATCATATTTCCAACTATTATATTCAGTCGCGAGTATATATCATGGTAGTGTTACGAGGATGCATTTATAGATAAAAATAATAATAATGTATAAAGTTATAGTAATAGATTCTATTGAGGCCTACTTGTATTACTGTTAAGAGGATGCATTTATATATAAAAATAATATTAATAATGTATAAAAAGTTATAGTAATGGATTCTATTGAGTCCTAAGTGTTATTCCAAAAAAGTTTCAATTCATAAAATAGTCGTAAAAATAAGTAAATTAGAAATAGAAAGTTTGGAAGGTACTAGAATGATCGAGAATGTTCCAGTAAAATCAAGAGAATTCGAAAGGTTCTAGAAATATGCAAATTAGGTGTTAATTTCTATAAAATAGGTTTGGGGCAGAGAACAGTCAGTTATTACCAGGGTTTGCTGATGTTATCAACTCCGGTTATGATTCAAGGATTTATATCCAGCCGAAAGAATCTGTAAAAAAAAGTTGCCGACCAACTAAAACCTGAAAGAGAACCTCATGGAACTATATGAGTAAATACATATTTTTGACTCTTTCATTGATCATACTTAAAATTATTCTTTATATACACATTTGAGGATTTCCACAAAGTATAGCACTTAACTTCCTCGCCAACTTAACTGCGTAAAGATACTGACCTTACCTTCCCCTTCTCTCCTCGTAACACTTGCCAGTAGTAAACTCTATGTTTCTTATTTTTGAATGCAACAAAAATTGTATATTTGTAAATATTTTATTTGGTGTGCTTTGTAAATCAAATACTTGTCTGTGATTAATCTCTGAGTTTTGATCAATCATTCTTTTTTCTTTTGTTACATCTGACATGTAACAGTTGTAGCGATTGATTCGAGTAAACTAAACATCACCAGCTTTATTTGTAGTACGCAACTGCTGCTTGTTTTCGCTCATTTTCGAACACGATTAAATTTTCATACGAGAGCATCCAGAAGTAATTCAGCGCTAATTATGTAAACAGAAGTGACCTTCCGGGACCTTTCGTTTTGCAATTCCTTTAAGCGATTTCTTATTCTTAAGGAGCGACCTTTCGTTTTACAATTCCTTCAAGAGATTTCTTACTCTTGAGGAGCGAACTTTCGTTTTGCAATTCCTTTAAGCGATTTCTTATTCTTAAGAAGCGACCATTCGTTTTGAAATTCCTTTAAGCGATTTCTTATTCTTAAGGAGCGACCTTTCGTTTTCAAATTCCTTTAAGCGATTTCTTATTCTTAAGGAGCGACCTTCGTTTTACAATTACTTTAAGCGATTTCTTATTCTTAAGGAGCGACCTTTCGTTTTGCAATTCCTTTAAGCGATTTCTTATTCTTAAGGAGCGACCTTTCGTTTTACAATTCCTTTAAGCGATTTCTTATTCTTAGGGAGCGACCTATCGTTTTGAAATTCCTTTAAGCGATTTCTTATTCTTAAGGAGTGACCTTTCATTTTGCTATTCCTTTAAGCGATTTCTTATTCTTAAGGAGCGACCTTACGTTTTACAATTCCTTTAAGCGATTTCTTATTCTTAAGGAGCGACCTTTCGTTTTGCAATTCATTTAAGCGATTTCTTATTCTTAAGGAGCGACCTTTCGTTTTACAATTCCTTTAAGCGATTTCTTATTCTTAAGGAGCGACCTTTCGTTTTACAATTCCTTTAAGCGATTTCTTATTCTTAAGGAGCGACCTTTCGTTTTACAATTCCTTTAAGCGATTTCTTATTCTTAAGGAGCGACCTTTCGTTTTACAGTTCCTTTAAGCGATTTCTTATTTATAAGGAGCGAACTTACGTTTTACAATTCCTTTAAGCGATATCTTATTCTTAAAGAGCAACCTCTCGTATTACAATTCCTTTAAGCGATTTCTTATTCTTAAGGAGCGCACTTTCGTTTTACAATTCCTTAAAGCGATTTCTTATTCTTAAGGAAGCGACCTTTCGTTTTGCAATTCCTTTAAGCGATTTCTTATTCTTAAGGAGCGACCTTTCGTTTTGCAATTCCTTTAAGCGATTTCTTATTCTTAAAGAGCGACCTTTCGTTTTACAATTCCTTTAAGCGATTTCTTATTCTTAAGGAGCGACCTTTCGTTTCACAATTCCTTTAAGCGATTTCTTATTCTTAAGGAGCGACCTTTCGTTTTGCAATTCCTTCAAGTGATTTCTTACTCTTAAGGAGCGGACTTTCGTTTTGCAATTCCTTTAAGCGATTTCTTATTCTTAAGAAGCGACCATTCGTTTTGAAATTCCTTTAAGCGATTTCTTATTCTTAAGGAGCGACCTTTCGTTTTGCAATTCCTTCAAGTGATTTCTTACTCTTAAGGAGCGACCTTTCGTTTTACAATTCCTTTAAGCGATTTCTTATTCTTAAGGAGCGACCTTTCGTTTTACAGTTCCTTTAAGCGATTTCTTATTCTTAAGGAGCGACCTTACGTTTTACAATTCCTTTAAGCGATATCTTATTCTTAAAGAGCAACCTCTCGTTTTACAATTCCTTTAAGCGATTTCTTATTCTTAAGTAGCGAACTTTCGTTTTGCAATTCCTTCCAGTGATTTCTTATTCTTAAGGAGTGACCATTCGTTTTGAAATTCCTTTAAGCGATTTCATATTCTTAAGGAGCGAACTTTCGTTTTACAATTCCTTAAAGCGATTTCTTATTCTTAAGGAGCGACCTTTCGTTTTGCAATTCCTTTAAGCGATTTCTTATTCTTAAGGAGCGACCTTTCGTTTTGCAATTCCTTTAAGCGATTTCTTATTCTTAAGGAGCGACCTTTCGTTTTACAATTCCTTTAAGCGATTTCTTATTCTTAAGGAGCGAACTTTCGTTTTACAATTCCTTTAAGCGATTTCTTATTCTTAAGGAGCGACCTTTCGTTTTGCAATTCCTTTAAGCGATTTCTTATTCTTAAGGAGCGACCTTTCGTTTTACAATTCCTTTAAGCGATTTCTTATTCTCAAGGAGCGACCTTTCGTTTTACAATTCCTTTAAGCGATTTCTTATTCTTAAGGAGCGACCTTTCGTTTTACAATTCCTTGAAGCGATTTCTTATTCTTAAGGAGCGACCATTCGTTTTACAGTTCCTTTAAGCGACTTCTTATTCTTAAGGAGCGACCTTACGTTTTAAAATTCCTTTAAGCGATATCTTATTCTTAAAGAGCAACCTCTCGTTTTACAATTCCTTTAAGCGATTTCTTATTCTTAAGGAGCGAATTTTCGTTTTGCAATTCCTTCCAGTGATTTCTTATTCTTAAGGAGTGACCATTCGTTTTGAAATTCCTTTAAGCGATTTCTTATTCTTAAGGAGCGAACTTTCGTTTTACAATTCCTTAAAGCGATTTCTTATTCTTAAGGAGCGACCTTTCGTTTTGCAATTCCTTTAAGCGATTTCTTATTCTTAAGGAGCGACCTTTCGTTTTACAATACCTTTAAGCGATTTCTTATTCTTAAGGAGCGACCTTTCGTTTTGCAATTCTTTAAGCGATTTCTTATTCTTAAAGAGCGACCTTTCGTTTTACAATTCCTTTAAGCGATTTCTTATTCTTAAGGAGCGACCTTTCGTTTTACAATTCCTTTAAGCGATTTCTTATTCTTAAGGAGCGACCTTTCGTTTTGCAATTCCTTTAAGCGATTTCTTATTCTTAAGGAGCGACCTTTCGTTTTACAATTCCTTTAAGCGATTTCTTATTCTCAAGGAGCGACCTTTCGTTTTACAATTCCTTTAAGCGATTTCTTATTCTTAAGGAGCGACCTTTCGTTTTACAATTCCTTGAAGCGATTTCTTATTCTTAAGGAGCGACCATTCGTTTTACAGTTCCTTTAAGCGATTTCTTATTCTTAAGGAGCGACCTTACGTTTTAAAATTCCTTTAAGCGATATCTTATTCTTAAGGAGCGAACTTTCGTTTTGCAATTCCTTCCAGTGATTTCTTATTCTTAAGGAGTGACCATTCGTTTTGAAATTCCTTTAAGCGATTTCTTATTCTTAAGGAGCGAACTTTCGTTTTACAATTCCTTAAAGCGATTTCTTATTCTTAAGGAGCGACCTTTCGTTTTGCAATTCCTTTAAGCGATGTCTTATTCTTAAGGAGCGACCTTTCGTTTTACAATTCCTTTAAGCGATTTCTTATTCTTAAGGAGCGACCTTTCGTTTTGCAATTCTTTAAGCGATTTCTTATTCTTAAAGAGCGACCTTTCGTTTTACAATTCCTTTAAGCGATTTCTTATTCTTAAGGAGCGACCTTTCGTTTTACAATTCCTTTAAGCGATTTCTTATTCTTAAGGAGCGACCTTTCGTTTTGCAATTCCTTTAAGCGATTTCTTATTCTTAAGGAGCGACCTTTCGTTTTACAATTCCTTTAAGCGATTTCTTATTCTTAAGGAGCGACCTTTCGTTTACAATTCCTTCAAGTGATTTCTTACTCTTAAGGAGCGGACTTTCGTTTTGCAATTCCTTTAAGCGATTTCTTATTCTTAAGAAGCGACCATTCGTTTTGAAATTCCTTTAAGCGATTTCTTATTCTTAAGGAGTGACCTTTCATTTTGCTATTCCTTTAAGCGATTTCTTATTCTTAAGGAGCGACCTTACGTTTTACAATTCCTTTAAGCGATTTCTTATTCTTAAGGAGCGACCTTTCGTTTTGCAATTCCTTTAAGCGATTTCTTATTCTTAAGGAGCGACCTTTCGTTTTACAATTCCTTTAAGCGATTTCTTATTCTTAAGGAGCGACCTTTCGTTTTACAATTCCTTTAAGCGATTTCTTATTCTTAAGGAGCGACCTTTCGTTTTACAATTCCTTTAAGCGATTTCTTATTCTTAAGGAGCGACCTTTCGTTTTACAGTTCCTTTAAGCGATTTCTTATTTATAAGGAGCGAACTTACGTTTTACAATTCCTTTAAGCGATATCTTATTCTTAAAGAGCAACCTCTCGTTTTACAATTCCATTAAGCGATTTCTTATTCTTAAGGAGCGAACTTTCGTTTTGCAATTCCTTCCAGTGATTTCTTATTCTTAAGGAGTGACCATTCGTTTTGAAATTCCTTTAAGCGATTTCTTATTCTTAAGGAGCGACCTTTCGTTTCACAATTCCTTTAAGCGATTTCTTATTCTTAAGGAGCGACCTTTCGTTTTGCAAATCCTTCAAGTGATTTCTTACTCTTAAGGAGCGGACTTTCGTTTTGCAATTCCTTTAAGCGATTTCTTATTCTTAAGAAGCGACCATTCGTTTTGAAATTCCTTTAAGCGATTTCTTATTCTTAAGGAGCGACCTTTCGTTTTGCAATTCCTTCAAGTGATTTCTTACTCTTAAGGAGCGACCTTTCGTTTTACAATTCCTTTAAGCGATTTCTTATTCTTAAGGAGCGACCTTTCGTTTTACAGTTCCTTTAAGCGATTTCTTATTCTTAAGGAGCGACCTTACGTTTTACAATTCCTTTAAGCGATATCTTATTCTTAAAGAGCAACCTCTCGTTTTACAATTCCTTTAAGCGATTTCTTATTCTTAAGTAGCGATCTTTCGTTTTGCAATTCCGTCCAGTGATTTCTTATTCTTAAGGAGTGACCATTCGTTTTGAAATTCCTTTAAGCGATTTCATATTCTTAAGGAGCGAACTTTCGTTTTACAATTCCTTAAAGCGATTTCTTATTCTTAAGGAGCGACCTTTCGTTTTGCAATTCCTTTAAGCGATTTCTTATTCTTAAGGAGCGACCTTTCGTTTTACAATTCCTTTAAGCGATTTCTTATTCTTAAGGAGCGACCTTTCGTTTTGCAATTCCTTTAAGCGATTTCTTATTCTTAAGGAGCGACCTTTCGTTTTACAATTCCTTTAAGCGATTTCTTATTCTTAAGGAGCGACCTTTCGTTTTACAATTCCTTTAAGCGATTTCTTATTCTTAAGGAGCGACCTTTCGTTTTGCAATTCCTTTAAGCGATTTCTTATTCTTAAGGAGCGACCTTTCGTTTTACAATTCCTTTAAGCGATTTCTTATTCTCAAGGAGCGACCTTTCGTTTTACAATTCCTTTAAGCGATTTCTTATTCTTAAGGAGCGACCTTTCGTTTTACAATTCCTTTAAGCGATTTCTTATTCTTAAGGAGCGACCTTTCGTTTTACAATTCCTTTAAGCGATTTCTTATTCTTAAGGAGCGACCTTTCGTTTTGCAATTCCTTTAACCGATTTCTTATTCTTAAGGAGCGACCTTTCGTTTTACAATTCCTTTAAGCGATTTCTTATTCTCAAGGAGCGACCTTTCGTTTTACAATTCCTTTAAGCGATTTCTTATTCTTAAGGAGCGACCTTTCGTTTTGCAATTCCTTCAAGTGATTTCTTTTTTCTGATAGAGCGAACTTTCGTTTTGGTAATTCCTTTAAGCGATTTCTTATTCTTAAGGAGCGAACTTTCGTTTTGCAATTCCTTTAAGGGATTTCTTATTCTTAAGGAGCGAACTTTCGTTTTGCAATTCCTTCAAGTGATTTCTTACTCTTATGAGCGACCTTCCGTTTTGTTCCTTTAAGCGATTTCTTATTCTTAAGGAGCGACCTTCCCTTTTGCAATTCCTTTAAGCGATTTCTTATTCTGCTGGGCGCCACTCTTCGTTTTGAAATTCCTTTAAGCGATTTCTTATTCTTAAGGAGCGACCTTCGTTTTGCAATTCCTTTAAGCGATTTCTTATTCTTAAGGCGCTACCTTCGTTTTGAAATTCTTTAAGCGATTTCTTATTCTTAAGGAGCTTCCTTCGTTTTGCAATTCCTTTAAGCGATTTCTTATTCTTAAGGCGCTACCTTTCGTTTTGCAATTCCTTTAAGCGATTTCTTATTCTTAAGGCGCAAACTTTCGTTTTGAAATTCCTTTTAAGCGATTTCTTATTCTTAAGGAGCGGACCTTTCGTTTGGTAATTCCTTTAAGCGATTTCTTATTCTTAAGTAGCGACCTTATGTTTTACAATTCCTTTAAGCGATTTCTTATTCTTAAGGAGCGAACTTTCGTTTTGCAATTCCTTCAAGGATTTCTTATTTTAAGGAGTGACCATTCGTTTTGAAATTCCTTTAAGCGATTTCTTATTCTTAAGGAGCGAACTTTCGTTTTGCAATTCCTTTAAGCGATTTCTTATTCTAAGGAGCGAACTTTCGTTTTTGCAATTACTTGAAGTGATTTCTTACTCTTAAGGAGCGACCTTTCGTTTTGAAATTCCTTTAAGCGATTTCTTATTCTTAAGGAGCGACCTCCGTTTTGCAATTCCTCAAGCGATTTCTTATTCTTGGGCGCGCTACTCTTCGTTTTGAAATTCCTTTTAAGCGATTTCTTATTCTTAAGGAGCGACCTTCGTTTTGCAATTCCTTTAAGCGATTTCTTATTCTTAAGGAGCGACCTTTCGTTTTGCAATTCCTTTAAGCGATTTCTTATTCTTAAGGCGCTACCTTCGTTTTGAAATTCTCTTTTAAGCGATTTCTTGTTCTAAGGAGCGACTCCTCGTTTTGCAATTCCTTTAAGCGATTTCTTATTCTAAGGCGCTACCTTTCGTTTTGCAATTCCTTTAAGCGATTTCTTATTCTTTAGGAGCGACCTTTCGTTTTGCAATTCCTTTAAGCGATTTCTTATTCTTAAGGAGCGATCTTTCGTTTTGCAATTCCTTTACGATTTCTTTTTTCTGATAGAGCGAACTTTCGTTTTGCAATTCCTTTAAGCGATTTCTTATTCTTAAGGAGCGAAATTTTACTTTGAAATTCCTTTCTTTAAGAGATTTCTTATTTTTAAGGACATCTTGTTTGGTAATTCCTTTTAAGCGATTTCTTATTCTTAAGGAGCGACCTTACGTTTTACAATTCCTTTAAGCGATTTCTTATTTCTATGAGAGTGACCGTTCGTTTTGAAATTCTCTTAAGCGATTTCTTATTCTTAAGTAGCGAATTTTCGTTTTGCAATTCCTCAAGTGATTTCTTACTATTAAGGAGCGACCTTTCGTTTTGAAATTCCTTTAAGCGATTTCTTTTTCTTAAGGAGCGACCTTTCGTTTTGCAATCTCTTTTAAGCGATTTCTTATTCTTAAGGAGCGACCTTTCGTTTTGCAATTCCTTTAAGCGATTGAGTTCTTAAGGAGCGAACTTTCGTTTTGCAATTCCTTTAAGCGATTTCTATTCTTAAGGCGCTACCTTTCGTTTTGCAATTCCTTTAAGCGATTTCTTATTCTTAATGAGCGACCTTTCGTTTTACAATTCCATTAAACGATTTCTTATTCTTCAGGAGTGAACTTTCGTTTTACAATGCCTTTAAGCGATTTCTTATTCTTAAGGCGCTACCTTTCGTTTTGCAATTCCTTTAAGCGATTTCTTATTCTTTAGGAGCGACCTTTCGTTTTGCAATTCCTTTAAGCGATTTCTTATTCTTAAGGAGCGACCTTTCGTTTTGCAATTCCTTTAAGCGATTTCTTTTTTCTGATAGAGCGAACTTTCGTTTTGCAATTCCTTTAAGCGATTTCTTATTCTTAAGGAGCGAAATTTCGTTTTGAAATTCCTTTAAGAGATTTCTTATTTTTAAGGAGCGACCTTTCGTTTTGCAATTCCTTTAAGCGATTTCTTATTCTTAAGGAGCGACCTTACATTTTACAATTCCTTTAAGCGATTTCTTATTCTTAAGGCGTGACCATTCGTTTTGAAATTCCTTTAAGCGATTTCTTATTCTTAAGTAGCGAACTTTCGTTTTGCAATTCCTTCAAGTGATTTCTTACTCTTAAGGAGCGACTTTTCGTTTTGAAATTCCTTTAAGCGATTTCTTATTCTTAAGGAGCGACCTTTCGTTTTGCAATTCCTTTAAGCGATTTCTTATTCTTAAGGAGCGACCTTTCGTTTTGAAATTCCTTTAAGCGACTTCTTATTCTTAAGGAGCGACCTTTCGTTTTGCAATTCCTTTAAGCGATTTCTAATTCTTAAGGAGCGAACTTTCTTTTTGCAATTCCTTTAAGCGATTTCTTATTCGAAAGGAGCGAACTTTCGTTTTGCAATTCCTTTAAGCGATTTCTTATTCTTAAGGAGCGACATTTCGTTTTACAATTCCTTTAAAGGATTTCTTATTCTTAAGGAGCGACCTTTCGTTTTACAATTCCTTTACGCGATTTCTTATTCTTAAGGAGCGACCTTTCGCTTTCAAATTCCTTTAAGCGATTTCTTATTCTTAAGGCGCTACCTTTCGTTTTGCAATTCCTTTAAGCGATTTCTTATTCTTAATGAGCGACCTTTCGTTTTACAATTCCTTTAAACGATTTCTTATTCTTCAGGAGTGAACTTTCGTTTTACAATGCCTTTAAGCGATTTCTTATTCTTAAGGAGCGACCTTTCGTTTTGCAATTCCTTTAAGCGATTTCTTATTCTTATGGAGCGACCTTTCGTTTTGCAATTCCGTTAAGCGATTTCTTATTCTTATGGAGCGACCTTTCGTTTTACAATTCCTTTAAACGATTTCTTATTCTTTAGGAGTGAACTTTCGTTTTACAATGCCTTTAAGCGATTATTCCTTTAAGGAAGCGACCTTTCGTTTTGCAATTCCTTTGATTATTCTTAGGACGACCTTTCATTTTGCAATTCCTTTAAGCGATTTCTTATTCTTATGGAGCGACCTTTCGTTTTGCAATTCCTTTAAGCGATTTCTAATTCTTTAGGAGCGACCTTTCATTTTGAAATTCCTTTAAGCGATTTCTTATTTTTACGGAGCGACCTTTCGTTTTGATATTCCTTTAAGCGATTTCGTATTCTTAAGCAGCGACCTTTCGTTTTACAATTCCTTTAAGCGATTTCTTATTCTTAAGGAGCAACCTTTCGTTTTGCATTTCCTTTAAGCGATTTCTTATTCTTAAGGAGCGACCTTTCCTTTTACAATTCCTTTAAGCGATTTCTTATTCTTAAGGAGCGAACTTTCGTTTTGCAATTCCTTTAAGCGATTTCTTATTCTTAAGGAGCTACCTTTCGTTTTGATATTCCTTTAAGCGATTTCTTATTCTTAAGGAGCAACCTTTCGTTTTAAAATTCCTTCAAGTGATTTCTTATTCTTAAGGAGTGACCTTTCGTTTTCAAATTCCTTTAAGCGATTTCTTATTCTTAAGGAGCGAACTTTCGTTTTGCAATTCCTTCAAGAGATTTTTTATTCTTAAGGAGTGACCATTCGTTTTGAAATTCCTTTAAGCGATTTCTTATTCTTAAGCAGCGACCTTTCGTTTTGAAATTCCTTTAAGCGATTTCTTATTCTTCAGGAGCGACTTTTCGTTTTGAAATTCCTTTAAGCGATTTCTTATTCTTAAGGAACGACCTTTCGTTTTGAAATTCCTTTAAGCAATTTCTTATTCTTAAGGAGCGACCTTTCGTTTTACAATTCCTTTAAGCAATTTCTTATTCTTAAGGAGTGACCTTTCGTTTTGAAATTCCTTTAAGCGATTTCTTATTCTTAAGGAGCGACCTTTCGTTTTACAATTCCTTTAAGCAATTTCTTATTCTTAAGGAGCGACCTTTCGTTTTGAAATTCCTTTAAGCGATTTCTTATTCTTAAGGTGCGACCTTTCGTTTTACAATTCCTTTAAGCAATTTCTTATTCTTAAGGAGCGACCTTTCGTTTTGAAATTCCTTTTAAGCGATTTCTTATTCTTAAGGAGCGACCTTTCGTTTTGAAATTCCTTTAAGCAATTTCTTATTCTTACGGAGCGACCTTTCGTTTTACAATTCCTTTAAGCAATTTCTTATTCTTAAGGAGTGACCTTTCGTTTTGAAATTCCTTTAAGCAATTTCTTATTCTTATATTGTCTTTTTTTGCAAATTTTTAACGTTGTATTTTTTATTTTTACGATTTTCTCTTGAATAAATACTTGTTTTCGAAGTAATTAATGAAGGGAAAACGCTTTTCTCTAGATGCCAAAGTTTTTACGTGAATTGAGCATCGTTTGTGTAATTGGTTACGATAGCAAAAGAAATAAAAAGAAAAACTCCGAAGAAACGGAGAATACGTATCGAAAATGTGTGACTTTTATACGCAGCAAATGACAAAATCAATTTAAATATAAATTATAGTTTTGTCAAAACAGTTTGAGTAAATAAAAGTCCGAAATTAAATTTAAAATTTTTATAGTTTAAGCAATGAATGAATTTTAATCCTGCATTATTTCATTTTACATTACCGCTGTGGTGAAACTTCGTAGCCTGTTGTTGTGGCCTCTTAGAGCCTGAAAGTAAGACACGGAAACAAGAAGGTAGCTTCGAATAGTGTATTACAATAACAGAACATATATACAATAATAAGTGTTAGTTGTCAGCAAATCGAAGTGTAAGTCCGAACAGTATAGTTACGCTGCGTCTCGACTGTCTCTAGACTGTCCTTGAACTGCCTCACAGCTACCTCCCCTGTCTCTCGCGGCTCTACTTAGTTTCTGGAATGCATCCCTGACCATGCCAATGCACCTTTGGAGCCCACTGCCGCACTTCCCAGTCATTTAAACTTCAGTACCTACTTAAATGTATGTAATGCTACTCCCTAAACCATGGGCGCATCTAGTCGCTACTCCATGCGCCTATGGCTTAGGGAGTAGCGACTTCAACTGACACCAAATCGGTCGAGTTTCGATCCCGGCCAGAAGCAAATGGATGCATCTAGCCACACCTAAACTCTTTTTTTTATTGTCCTTACTGTTTTCTTTCATCCCCACTAACTTCTTTCGTGTTGGTGGCTTTCACTGCATTCCTTGGTGTGAAATAATTTTTAAAAAAGATAAAAACAGGGCGAAAAATCGAACAAACTATTCAACGAATGTGTAAAGGGATAACAGAAGATTGATTCAATTTTACGGTTTATCAACCCTATGCAGGTTATTTAAAGCAGATATTTAAATATTCAGAAACAGTTTGGATGTTTGAACAACCACGCAGTTCTTCCATACGTGCTACACACTTGAGCGATCATGTCTCGAAAGAGGCATGACTGACTGTGCAGGAAATTTTCCCGCAGTCCGTTACCATTATATTCTGCGGTAGACTGGTCGCCAACCAAGGCGACAGAACACAATCTGTCCTGTTATTTGACTAATAGCTGGAGAAAAGAGACGGCTTAACATCTTTCCCAAGTGTATTTGCGCAAGTGTATTTTACGAATGCAACGAATTCAACTGAAATTTGAACTCGGCTCTCTGATTTCTCGTTTCGAGCCGATACCCACTGCACCAAAACGCACCCAGGTAGATATAAACCTGATAAACCCGTAGGAGACACCGGCTCAAACATTGTGATAACAACAACAACAACGATAAAGACAATAGTACACATGTAAATAATGATGAGTCAAACATTATGATAACAACAAAAAAGATAAAGACAATAGTACACATGAAAATAATGATGAGTCAAACATTGTGATAACAACAACAAAGATAAAGACAATAGTACACATGTAAATAATGATGAGTCAAACATTGTGATAACAACAAAAAAGATAAAGACAATAGTACACATGAAAATAATGATGAGTCAAACATTGTGATAACAACAAAAAAGATAAAGACAATAGTACACATGAAAATAATGATGAGTCAAACATTGTGATAACAACAACAAAGATAAAGACAATAGTACACATGTAAATAATGATGAGTCAAACATTGTGATAACAACAAAAACGATAAAGACAATAGTACACATGAAAATAATGATGAGTCAAACATTGTGATAACAACAACAAAGATAAGACAATAGTACACATGTAAATAATGATGAGTCATTGTGATAACAACAACAAAGATAAAGACAATAGTACACATGAAAATAATGATGAGTCAAACATTGTGATAACAACAAAAAAGATAAAGACAATAGTACACATGTAAATAATGATGAGTCAAACATTGTGATAACAACAACAACGATAAAGACAATAGTACACATGTAAATAATGATGAGTCAAACATTGTGATAACAACAACAAAGATAAAGACAATAGTACACATGTAAATAATGATGAGTCAAACATTGTGATAACAACAACAACGATAAAGACAATAGTACACATGTAAATAATGATGAGTCCTCTTCTTATTAATTCAGTCAGAAATTATATTTTCTCTTTGGTCTAAAACTTCGATTTTCATTTATTTTTATAGCACAGTATGTTTTGAATTTAGTTAGAATTTATATTTAGACGGGAACATTAAAGATCCCCTGTGATCCCTTTGTTGAGTGTAGATAAGTAAAAAGAAGATTTCTTTCGTAATTCAGGCTTTGCAGCGTTCATTTCCGCGTTTCTTATAACAGCGATGTCGATTCAGCGGCGTCTTCTCTCGGTACTTGCAATCGTTCTGCAGTCAATGAATGACAGTTTTTATTCAAATCACAAGTTAAAATCTCTCCCGGCATAGCATCAAGCTGAGTTGATCCTAATAATAGAAATAAACTTTTGCCGCTGAAATTGAAATCAAACTCTGACATCACAGGTCCTATATTAAGAAAACAAAATCGAAAATCTACCATCACGCCTGGAAAATACTCCATTGCGAGATTTAAAAATACGTCTAATACTCTCTTCGCCGCTGGTCGCTGAAGCATCAAGTGAACGAACGAATGGTTGAATATTTCTCAATGATGTTGACGAAATTAAATGACTCTTCAATTTTTTCTTCTTGAAAAGTTCGACTCTAAAACTGTTTACACAATAAAAAACAGATCATGCAAATCAAGTTAGAACGTTAAAATAACTTCAAAAGTCATGCAAAAAGACAATTTTTTTTTAATCATCTCATCCCAAGCAAGGCATTCCACTGCCACTATTGCGCATGGGGCTACATAGGGGAAGGTAAAGAGAAGGAGTGGTTAGACATAGGGAATGTCAGGAGGAAGGTAACAGATGAGTAAGGATAGCGAGGATGAGGGTTAGGCAGATGGGAAGAGTGCTTGATAGAATGGGAGCAGGTTAGTGTGTTAGGAGGTGTCTATTGACCTTACATTTAAACTCCTGGAGATTGTAGCCGTCGGGGAAGCAATCGTTTGGAAGAGAATTCCACAGTCTGGAAGTGCGAGGAAAGAAACTGTTGGAGTAGAAGTTACGGCTGCATTTTATCGGTTTCACTGTAAAAGGGTGGGATCTAGTTGCTAATCTAGTATCTCGTGCAAATTCGAATTTAGGGGGCACCAGTGATATAATTTCTTTCGTTTTATAACAGGGTGGTAACTCTGGTTTAGAATTGGGTGGCACAAGGAATATAGCAGGATGTTAACACTAGACAAACTTTTTGCTGCATAAGCTATATAACAGGCGGTAACCCTGGTTGAGCGTTTTAAAGTATAATAAATATAACAGGTTAATAAAACTGGTTCAAATGTTTGTTGCAATAGTAATATAGCAGGGTGGTAAAATTAGTTCACCGTTTGAAAGCATACGGAATATGACAGGGTGGTAACACTGATTCACCGTTTTTACAGTATAAAGAGTATAACAAGATGGTAACACTGTTTAACCGTTTTACGGCACAAGGAATATAACAGATTGATAACCCTGGTTGATCCTTTTACAGCATAAAGAATATACCATGGTAGTAACCATGGTTCGCCGTTCTACAGCATAAGAAATACAGCAGAACTGTAACACTGGTTCACAATTTTAAAGTATACGAAATATAACAGGACAGTCGGTAACATTAGTTCACCGTTTTCTAGCACAAAGAATAGAGTTCAGTCAGTTAAGTGCCATAGGTGATACACTCTTTCGGCAATCATGTCTCGAAAGAAACATGACTGACTGAGCAGAGTATCCTGCAGTAGATTACCATTGGTTTCTGTGGTAAACTGGTTGCCAGCCAAGGCTATAGAATCAGTCTGTTTTATTATTTAACCCATAACTGGAGTGAAGAGACAGATTAATACCTTTCCCAAGTGAATGCAAGATATTCAACTGAAATTCGAACTCGGCACCCTGATTTCTCGTTCCGTGTCGATAGGGGTGCCGGACTATCTCGACACCCCTATCGACGAATATAAAATATAAGATGGTCGTAAACCTGGTTCACCGTTTTACAGCATAAGGCATAAAAAAGACGGAAACATTGGTTCCTTTTTACAGCATAAAGACTATAACGGTGGTAAACCTCGTTAACTGTTTAACAGCACGAAGTATATAACAGGATTGCTAACCGATTTAAACATAAACCATATCATAGAACTGTAACACTGGTAAAACATTTTTGCAGCGTACGAAATATAATATGACAGTAAAAACAGTTCAGCGTTTTACAACATGAGGAATATAACAGAATAGTAAACCTGGTTCACCGTTTTACAGCATAAGGAATGTAACAGGGTGGTAATCCTGATACACCGTTTTACAGCATCAGGAATTTAACAGGATGGTAATCCTGGTTCACCGTTTTACAGCATCAGGAATTTAACAGGATGGCAAACCTAGTTCACCGTTTTACAGCATCAGGAATGTAACAGGATGGTAATCCAGGTTCAACGTTTTACAGCATAAGGAATGTAACAGGATGGTAATCGTGGTTCACTGTTTTACAGCATAAGGAACGTGACAGGATGGTAATCCTGGTTCACCGTTTTACAGCATAGGAAATGTAACAGGATGGTAATCCAAGTTCACCGTTTTACAGCATAAGGAATGTAACAGGATGGTAATCGTGGTTCACCGCTTTACAGCATAAGGAATGTAATAGGATGGTAATCCTGGTTCAACGTTTTACAGTATAAGGAATGTAACAGGATGGTAATCCTGGTTCACCGCTTTACAGCATAAGAAATATGACAGGATGGTAATCCTGGTTCACCGTTTTACACCATAAGTAATGTAACAGGAGAATAATCCTGGTTCCCAGTTTTACAGGATCAGGAACTTAACAGGATGGTAATCCTGGTTCACCGTTTTACAGCATAAGGAATGTAACAGGATGGTAATCCTGGTTCAGTTAAGGGTTAAATAACAGGACAGAGTGGGTTCTGTAGCCTTGGTTGGCGACCAGTCTACCGCAGAATGTAATGGTAACCGACTGTAAGAAAATCTCCTGAAGTCAGTCATGCCTCTTTCGAGACATGTTCGCTCAAGTGTTTAGCACGTATGGAAGAACTGAGTGACTGTTCAAACATTCAAACTGTTTCTGAATATTTACATATCTGCTTTAAATAACGTGCAAAGGGTTGATAAACCGTAAAAATGAATCAATCTTCTGTTATCCCTTTACACACTCGTTGAAGTGTTTATTCAATTTTTCGCCAGTCTGTGCGTAATGACTGCTTTCCCGCGAGTCAATCTTTTTTGTGGCCGCTCGATCCTTTGTACGGCGGTCTCACAAACATAAGCCGATTCAAAGGACAAGATAATCAGTTTTACAGGGTAACTAAAAAAAGTTCTGTGGTGTTTGTGATATATTAAAAAAAAAATAAAGCAAATTTGACATACCATTAATCCTCAAAGTATTCCCCAATCAACATCCAGAATCTTTTGTTAACTTTCAGTAAATGTGTAATGCCCTGGGGGTAAAAATCAGGGGTCTTGGGTTCGAAGAAGTCTCATTTTCCAAAGAATCTTTACTTTTTTTTTTTCGTTTCACCCTAAAAATGTGGTACCGCCATTGGTGCGCAGGGAGCTACATAGGAGAAGAGTGAAAGTTTAGGCAGGAGGAGAGCAAAAAAAAGGCAAATCGGTTACAGAGGGTGTCGGAGAAAGGGCAAGAGACGGATAGACATTTGCGAGAGTAGAATGAGAAAGGAAAAAGAATAAGATAGACGGGGTGATGGCAAAGGATGAAGGAAGGACTGGAATCAAGTAGATAAGAAATGGGAATTGACATTGCATTTAAGTTCTTGGAGATTGTAGCCGTCAGGGAAGCAAGTATAGGGATTTCCACAGGTGGGAAGTGCGAGAAAGGAAGCTGATGGAGTAGAAGTGGCGGTTGAATTCTGTTGATTTAACATTAAAAGGGTGAGACATTGTTGCCAGTCTGGTTGCACCAATAAATTCTTTTGCAGGGGGCATCAGTGAGCTTAGATCGTAGGAACAGAAGTCATGAAAATATTTGTAAAATAGACAGAGGGAAGCCACATCACGCTGGTGAGAAAGTGGCTGGAGTTGAGCTGCCAGGTCGGAACCGATCATATTGCAGTTTCTTTCCTGAAACCTGTCGAGAACCCTGAGATGAATAGCAGGGGCGCCTGACCAGATTTGACAATAGTATTCAATGCACAGTCGAGTAGTTGATTTGTATATGTGCAAGATGTACTCAGGTGGGAAAAACTTCTTGACCCGACACAGTGACCCAACCTTTCTAGCAGCAGATTTTGCTATTCATTCAATATAATGGTTCCACTTGAGGTTGGAAGAGAGGGTGAGACCGAAGAGGGGCAGTGTATTGCTTTCAGGGAGACCCGCTTGGTTCTTGCTGATGGAGGGGTAGGAGGGAATGCCTGTGATAGCTGACAGATAGCAACTTCGTTTTAGAATAATTAAAATTTACAAGCCAAATAGTTCAACATCTCACTGCCCATAAACTATTCTCAGACAGTCCGGCGATACTCGAGCTGTTGCTCTCTATATCTCCAAAGAAGTTGATAGGGTTTGGCACGCTGGCCTTCTGCGCAAGCTACAAGGTTTTGGTATCACTGGAGGCTTGCTTGATTTGATCTAATCTTTTCTATCAATTCGCATACAAGATTGACTATAAGGAACGAACTTCCACAACTTGGATGAGTTGAAAGGATGCTTTATTCGTTTAGAGTTAGCCTTTTCGGTTGGGGCAGGCGAATGTGACACACAGCTCTAACTAATTAATGGAGATCAACAAATCCGAACTGAACGAAACAAGACGAACGGAGATCCTTACTACAAGCTCGCACCCGGCTGAACTCCCCTTCACTTAACTTTCTTAACTGACTCGGAAAAAATACCTGAATTTATTTAAAATTGACCGGAAACCCGGAAATCCGGAAATGCTTTAGACCACCGGTGACAAACATTGGCGACTGTAAGTCTGAAATTTCAGTTATCCTTTTTTTTATCTTAATAAAGCTTCCGCCGGAAAAGACTTAATGTGTGGTCAAGATACAGTAAAGGACAGCCTTTGACCGGGTCATCGAAAACCTACCTGGTGAACTTTATCACTGAGTCAAATATTTACCGGAGGACAATTTTCATCATAAAAGAAAAAGCGTTTATTTATTTATTTTTTTCCTCTTCTTTTTCACTTTTGTTAAATATGTTTTTAAACTATTTTCTATTTTAATCTATTATAATAAAATACATATATGCCTAGTTATCGTGTCACAAGGCTCCTGAGGAGAGTGAGCGTGAACAGAGATAGTAACAGAAACGACAGCATGACCGGAGTTACCGAGAAGGCAAAGCTACGTGACTTAGCAGGAGTCAGGAACATAGTCGAAGCAGAGATTTTGTAGAATAGCGTGTCCTGAAGTGATACTTGGGAAGTGCGTGGGGAAATTCGCCGCTTGCGTAGGAGATTGAGAAATAGCAAACTTCATGGCATGAATGCCAACAGAATCAGTGACAGTTTTCTAACCACTTGGCATAGTGGGCGTTAAAAACTCCGAACACAAATATGTTAGCGAATTGGTGGGAGGAAGTAGCCTTATTGTTGTGGATTCCGGTTGAGAAACCACACAGAATAATAAATAACATAAACAGATATGGAGATAGAAAATGTAAGTTTTATTGAACAAAAATATACAAACTGGAACACGGGTTAATCAATTCAGGAATACTATTAGTAGAAATCAATATATACAGTCTTGCAGTGAAATAGTATGTCCGGGTAATGAGTCTATATCCAAACAACACCAACTAACTCAGCACCAACTTACGGACCAACTGACTCCTTACTAAACTCTCTAACTACTCTTTACAACTACTACAGTATTAAGTCGACCTTCGCACTTACGGCGAAATGTGACACAAGGTATTTTATGCGGGTCTTCCGGGCCATATAACCCAGCCAAAAATATCTATCTATCGTTACCCAGTCGTGATTCTACCTTTCGTCGGAACCACGACTGGGTTAGTGCTCTCTGCCCGAAGGCAGAGAGCTGACAGTGACAATGGCAGTTGTAACTGCTACAACTTCTACAGCCGTTCTCTGTATAAACCAGATGATATGGACACATCAGGCGAGTCCATTCTTATATGCAAAAAAAGGGATGATCTCCAACAGTTATCTATATTGTCAGAGATACTGTCTAGCAGAGATCAGTCAGGAGAGGAAGGAGAACGGTACAGAAAGAAAAGATAGCTAACCGGTTTGAGAAGTGAAAGACGGAAACACATGTATGGGTGGTCATGGGATTCGAGATGTCATCCTAGCTAGAATGGTTTGTACACTGACGTAAACGACCAAATCATACATATGGACAGTGGAGTCCTTCCTTAAGAGGGGAAGGTAACCAAGAATCGAGAAGTCAGAGGATCTTAATCAAAGGTGGTTGTCCAGAGAATGAAATTGGTGGTATCAGTTGACGTAAGATCCGTGAAATAAGGTAGATGGCACAGTACCTCCCAGTCAAGTCACCGTATGGTATAACTGGCCATACCCGCCACATAAGGCTTGGCATTGTCGTGAAGGAACGGTGCGGTTAACCAATGCTAGCTCCTTCTCATTCGGTCTGGAACCAATTCCTGGCTGTACGTTTTCCCACAGCATTATCCCCAACAACCTGATGACTATTCATAAACTAGCAGTATAGCCCGGCGTTGCTCGGGTGTAATGAAAGCTTTAAAACTAATCCATGGTCCTGGATCTCAGACTCTTTGAACGTTGTCACGAAAGACTATAAAGCAATAGTTGTTTCCAGTTAAAGCAAAACCGTAGACTGAAAGAAAAATGAATGGTTGTAAATCAAATTTTTATTTCCTGATACCGATATCAAATAAGTTTTTTCGTCGTAAACTGAATTTTGAAGGCTAAATAAGTCCTCTGAGTAAATGGTATCATGGCTGAGACAAAGAACTACAATTATACTTACTTAGAGCCAAACCCGAAGCAAAAACTAAAATAAAAGGGCTGAAAAAAATACAGACATACAGGCAGATAAACAGACACACACACAAACATCTTGCCTTTGATATATATTATCGATTTTCTGCACTGTTGTAGGAACAGCGACCTTTAAACTTTTGAATACTTTTTCTTATGTTTTTGTCTATGAGTGTATCAAATTTGATTAAAATCAGACCACTCCTTCTATAACCCGATTTTTTCGATTATCGATATTTATCGGGGGTACCTCGACACAAAACCTAGCTAAGAACATTATATATATATATATAATATATATATATATTATGCGTTACCCTTTAGTAATGAATTGAGTTCTCTCGGTGACTGGCGTGTGTATACACCGCATATATATATATATATATATATATATATATATATATATATATATATATATATATATATATATATATATATATATATATATATATATATATATATATATATATATATATATATATATAGCACGCTAAACACTTTCTAGCATTCCACGCTGCCATGGCTTAGGAAGTAGGCACTCTGATTGACACCAAATCGGTCGAGTTTCAATTCCGGCTGTAAGCAAGTGGATGTCTAGCTACACCAATGAGCTGTGAAACAGGCTTGTATGTGGATGACTAATATATACACATGTATATTTACGTTCTCACACCCTGATTGAGAACTCTGGAAGAATGGTAGACTTGAAAAAATAAGTAGCTACTCTAGCATCTACGCATCGTTCATTCAGTAATGAATTAGAATACTCTCACTACTGCCGTATGAATACGTGGTATATCACAAGCTAAGTCTGTCACCTTCTACCGAGCGCCCATAGCTCAGAAGTAGAATCACCGACTGACGCCAATTCGGTCGGGATTCAATCTGGGTAAAAAGCAATCGGATGTCTAACCGTACTGATGAGCTGTGATACAGCGAAACAGATCTGTCTGCGGATGATATATATATAATTTATTTGTTTAAGCATTATTGTTAAATGAATACTCGTATTTGAATAAGTACTCTGCTTGTTTTTTATTTTTGTTTGATGTTATTTTTTATAATTAAGCAGTATATTTATATCTACCGGCCTGAATAATCGAGAAATCTTTTTAGGAAAATATGCGTCCTCCGCTGGACACATAATTTTCTATTTAATACCCGCTAGTAATTCTAAATTACCTAAGTCCAAGAGTAATCATAAAAAAAGAAAAATTATATGGTTCAGCCACCCCCACCGTTCTGTTGACTATCAAATATTAACATTGGACAGTTTTTCTGAAATTAGTAAGTTAATATTTTTACAAAGATAACCCTCTAAGTTTTAATAAAAGATTAATTAAGATCAGTTATTCGTGCCTTAATAATACGTATAGTATCAACAATTCTCATAATGACCAGATTTTATGGAATTACTATGGAACTAATATTAAACATGGTATTGTACTCTAGCACAATTGCAGATCTAAGGAAATTAGAATTTCGGCGGGGTTTTAGAAACAAAGATATTATTCCCATAGACACTCTTTTATCAACCTAAAATTAAAATTTCAAACAGCTCTTTCTCGAATGTAATCAGAACTGAAGGAAGAAGGTTTAAATCTAAAAATAGATTAGAAATTAATAGGCTCACCACATACTCCCAAAAGTCTGAATATAAAATGTGCCTAGTAGAAAAAATATTAAAAATTCTTAAGCAAAATTTACTTTAAAATCAGAGACATTAACTGGTTAGCAAGTGTCGACATAAAATTAGGTCTAAATTGGCTTGATATGAAATTAACTAAATTCTTTCCTCTATTCCACTATTACTCTCAGCTGTGAACTTAATTTTTTCACCCAAATTATTGTCACCCTGTTTACCTTCTTTTCCATCTAATTGTTATATTAATTTTGAACCTAAATTTATTGATACTGATTCAAATTTTTGTACACATGATACCCTTATTTTTATTTTTATCGTCTGACCTTGAACGTTCGTTCAAGCTGTCTTGACTACTTCTTTCTAACTTCTATCAACTACGCATTACAAATATTTGGTCTGTAAATCAAATTTACATCGAGCTTTCTGTTGAATTAGTTTTATATTACTGTGTTATCTAATATTACTAGGATTCATTGGGATTATTATCCGTTTCGCTGCATCACAGCTCATCAGTACGTTGGACTCCGATTGCTTTTAACCCAGGATTGAAACCCGACCGAATTGGCGTCAGTCAGCGATTCTACCTCTGAGCTATGGGCGCTCGGTATACAAAAATAGATAATAAAATATTTTTATTATCCATTTTTGTATACATTCTTTTTATAGTGTTCATATTTTTTATTTAGTTGACATTTGATAGCCCAATGAAGATTTTAGGGAATAACAAATTTTATTCTTGCAACCTTCGACAGTGCTTAATATTTTTTTAATCGTATCACTCCGAGCAAGGTGGTAACGCCACTGATGTGCAGGGGTCTACGTAATAGTGAAAAGATTGGAAAAGAGAAAGCCGGAAACCACATCCTAAACAGGGAAACAAGGGATGAGCCTCTTAACCTGTTCAATGGACATGGGTGGAGTGTGAACCAGGAAATAGGTAGATCTATCTACTCCAATTATAAAATAAATGGTCTCTTGAAAAATACAGGGAAATATATATATATACAGGATATGTGGGCAAAAACCAATGATATTGCATAAATCTGTAAGAAATTACCTCCTGAGAAAATCAGCATTCTAAATCCTTGTTTTCGTTTGAACTCTAACGCCAACTGCTGGTGCGATTCGGAGATGGGCAACTGCTTTAGCCCCAATACAGTCCTTAAATAAATCTTGAATATTTTTTCTGTAACACTTATATGACGCATAATACTGAACCGAGGCGTATGTTTGTTTTTTTTTTGTTTTGTTTTCTTTTTTTTTTCTTTTTTTTAAACTGTTTCAGACTGATTAATGCACAGTAAAAAAACGATTTTTTTAATTAAAGATTAAAAATCTCAGGTGACCTTTGCACACACCTAATAAGTTATGAATGTAGTTCCACTTACAAAATAAAAGGTCTCAATTCAAATTCGTATTTTTCCCCGAATAATTTCGTATTTGTTTGTTAAGACTGAAAATCCAAGATCAAGTGTCAATTGCTATCAAATCTAATTCAACGGTTAAAAAGATAAAAGGAACTGATTCAGAAAATATATTCCAAAGATCTTTGATAAAAAAAAATATAAAAATAAAATAAAACTTCTTTTCGGGAATTAAATGTTGAAATCTTGTGGTAAACAATGGCGTCATTACAAGTTGCGACTTCATTTAAGAATTTCCCCTGATTTACAAAGAAAAGACTCGCAAACCAACCGAAAAAACATCATTCGGTAGTTTTAGATATTAGCAAGTTAAGTACGACTCTCATTGTAATCATTAGGGTTGGTAGATTCTGATGCGCCAGTCTTTTGAGTTTGTGGGTGCCAAACTTCGATTCTGATTCAGAAATATATATTAGTAAATATACATACGTCGGAGTCCCATGCATTGCTCAATTATCAGCCGCATATTTCAAACTGACCGTTCAAGAGATTTGAATTTAAGTTCACGCGATGTTTGTGGAAGTTAAATCTTATAAAGTTAGGGTACTTTTTCTTAATTTATCACGAGCATAATATGAAAGGACAAAAATTACAGGATTATTATTAAAATTAAGGGAAATGAATTCAAAGGGGGTAAATTCATAATTGTTATTTATAATAAATATTTGCAGAGAAAAGAAAGAAAAAAGAAAGGAAGGAAGCAAATGAGCGAGAAAGAAAGAATGAAAAGTATAAGGGAATCTATATTAATCTGGGTCTAAGTATTTAAGTAAGTATTTTTCTATGTCAGCATGTGGCCATCAATTCACTTTTTTTGTTTAGGAAATTAGGTTTATTTATTTGATTTTAAAATGACAAGTTTTTCTAAAAGACATAAGTTACATCTATCTTCATTTTCTTTATAAGATTTGGTTTTAGCGACGATATTCCAAGTAATAAAAGTTCTTTTTGTTGTTTTTTAATTGCCATTAATATATTGATAGAGCAAAGCTTTTACTCTATTTACTATTGTTTATGAGGATGTGCGTTGTGGTACAATGGATATCGGCTCGGAACGAGAAATCGGGGAGCCGAGTTCAATATTCCACTTGAATTGATTGCATTCACTTACGCGCAAATAACCTTGAGAAAGGTATTCATCTATCTCTTCCTTCCAGTTATGGGTTAAATAACAGGACAGATTGGGTTCTATAGCCTTGGCTGGCAACCAATCTACAGCAGAAAGCAATGGCAACCTACTGCGGGATAATCTTTTGCCCAGTCAGTCATGTCTCTTTCGAGACATGATCGCCCAAGCGTTTACCACGTATGGCACTTAACTGACTATTGTTTAAAGACAAAATATGGTTATTGAAACGATATTTCCACTTATTTGGTGTAGCTCGACAATAAAAATTAATATCGTCATCCGATTGAATGCGAGCTCTATAAATAATCCTTTCGGGTATATGCCACTGTATGTCCGAAACCACTATTTACAGAGCTCGCATCCCTTCGTACGATAATGTTACATTTTGCTTCAAGGGTTTAACTAAGCGAATTTTCACATGCTTTACAGTAGAATTTATCTCGCAGGATAGATTGGCTTCTATAGCCTTGGTTGGCAACCAGAAAATCTTCTACCCAATCAGTCATGTCTCTTTCGAGACATGATCACCCAAGCAAAGGAATATAATAGTTGGAAACATGATTAAGTCTTCTACTGGACATAAAGTGGGGGATTGGTTTTCTATTGTTATAAAGTAATAAACTGATCCCCACTAATCACTACTTATTAATATAATAGATATCTTCTCCCTCTAACTATGAGTCACACAACATGACAGATTGGGTTCTATAGCCTTGGTTGGCAACTAGTCTATAGCAGAAAGTAATGGCAACCTACTGCGGGAAAATCTTCTGCCCAATCAGTGATGTCTCTTTCGAGACATGGTCACCCAAGCGTGTACCACGTGTAGCAATTAACTGACTGTGACATTGGTAATAACGTCAGTAGTGATAGCTAGTTCATGCGCATAGTCAATAGCTATCAGCTTATTGCAGTATAGCGATGTGAGAGTTTTGGTGATAAAATAAAACCTATATGATGATGTTTGCTGAGAGAAGTTTAACATCCGTAGTTAAGGGTGATAACAAAGAGAAACGGTGAAATGATGACATCCCGGAGTATTTTTTTTTTTTAATCATATCACCCCAAGCAAGGCGGTAACGCCACTGATGTGCAGGGGGCTACGTAAGAGTGAATAGATTGGAAAAGAGAAAGCCGGAAACCACAACCTAAACAGGGAACAAGGGATGAGCCTCTACACCTGTTCAATAGACGTGGGTGGAGTGTGAACCGGGTGATAGTTTAGTCTATCTACTCCAATTCCTGCTTTGATATCGAAGAACTTAGTGCCTCCGTCTGTAGATCTAATCAAAGATTTGGTACTTTTGTATAGCATCATTATGGCAGTTTTCTGTCTCAGGGAGATGTCATATGCCTGGGCATCTCCAGGTGGTGTAATGTTTAGCAATCTTGTCTCGATAGAATCATTACAATTGAGTAGTGAGTTCGATCCTCACTAGGTGTCCCTTACTTTCGGCTTGGTGCCACATCTAAGCTACGCTTGGAAAAATCACCATATGCCAGAATGATCTTCTCCATTTTCCCATATGTATGGAATCAAAGATTTAGAGAAATCTACAGCAAGTAAGGCTGGCTGTAGATCCTTTGCTCTGACACCCTTAATAATCCACTGAACAGTCATGATTTGTCCAACAGTTAATCTAGTTTGTTTTTTTTTAATTTCTTTTATCTTTTCCGAGCTACTTCCGAATGTATTCTTAAGAAGCATTGAATTGTAAATGTTTTTGCTGCAATGGAGGTGATTATGATCCCTTATTCTAAAGAACTTTTCTGACAACATTGATAGAATTGTGTCACCTTTTCTTCGTCGCTAGAGTTTGTTAGTGTATATCAGATGATGGTTGTTATAAGGTTGCCGTTAAAACTACCTTTGATGATTCTGGGTTCAATATCTTCAGTATTCATGAGCGCTTTATGGTCTAGATGACTAAAAATAACATACCAACACCACCGATAATAATATCTGTTGAGTTTTTCGAAGCCGAAGCAGAGGTGAAGACTCAGCCTTTCCCAACACAGTAGTGTTTGAGCACGACTGCTACTACTACTATTAAAAGCGAACACACGTTCACGGAGATTATCTCGTTGTTTCACGAAATGTGGATAGAAAAATATGACGTAAGAAACATCCTTCGTCTACTGCTGTTAAAATAACCTTTGAAGAATACGTTAGCTTTTGTTTATATTTAAAACAAAATATTTCTACAGAGAATTCTCTTTCGGCTTTCGTCGAGCTTAGAGCAAATTCTCACGGAACCGAAGTTAGTTACTAATATCTGCTGGGCAAGCACAAAAGACCTTTGAAGGTTCATTGAGTCATGCAACTTAATAATCTGCTTGCGAAATCTATGAACGTTTCAACAGTCCGAAAATTGATCAGATTGTGAAGTCATCGTGCTTTAAGCACATATTTTCGAGTGTTTCTACGTTTATAAAGTGAGAAAAAATATTGCACAGCACCAATTCCGCTCTCAAAAGAATGACATCATTTGCTCTAAAACGATTAGACTTTTTTTCAAGCTTTTCACCGCGAACAAAGAAATAATGCTACCAAGAAACCTTACTAAGTGTTAGAAAATATGATAAAAACTACTATTAAGGAGAGAGGACAATAAAAGAACGAACAGTTGACCTTACATTTAAATTTTTGACTGAGAAGCAAAATGCCAGAAGAGAGCTCCACAAACGAGAAATGCGACAGAAGAAACTGTTAGCATAGAACTTACGGTTATATCTAGCAATTTCAACTGTAAAATGATGACCTCTTGCTACTAATCTAGTCAGTTAAGTGCCATACGTGATACACGCTTGGGCGATCATGTATCGAAAGAGACATGATTGATTGGGCAGAAGATTATCCCGCAGTAGGTTGCCATTATTTCCGGAATTATTTGTTGTGCGTAATTTAATTCTTACTTTTGGGCAGTGATGAGAAAACCGTGTCCCCTGATGAGAGATGAAACCTTCCCATTGCACTGAGACGGGTGGTGTTAAAGGTACATCAAGAAAATTAAAAAACCTAAGCACTATTTGTAGAAATTTATTTGCAAAAATACAGAATCTGAAACAAGCCGAAAAGTGGGGTAAAAGGGATCTTCTGTAACTATCGTATCAGTCATTCAGTTAAATGCCATACGTGAAACACGCTTGGGCAATCATATCTCGAAAGAGACATGATTGACTGGGCAGAAGATTATCCCGCAGTAGGTTGCCATTGCATTTTGCGGTAGACTGGTTGCCGACCAAGGCTATAGAACCCAATCTGTCCTGCTATTTAACCCATAACTGGAAGGAAGAGACGGATTAATACCTTCCCCAAGGGTATTTGCGCATAAGTGAATACAATGGATTCAACTGGAATTCGAACTCGGCTCCCCGGCTTCTCGTTCCGAGCCGATATCCACTGTACCACAACGCACATCCTATAGTATAGCTAGCTAAAAACTTTCACGACCCAATCACTCATTAACAATTTGCACATTCACCACAACAACCCATCCATCACCTCCCAATCCTTCATGCACCACAATACCACATATTTACAAGGAGCATCTAAAAAGTGGGTAACAAACACATGAGGTAATATAATAATATATACAATAATACAAAAATATATTTAAAAGATTTAATGATAACAAAATGAAAAGGGGGGATAAAATACGCAAAACGAACTAAAATATGAAAAAAAATATTCAAACTAAAATATTCAAACTAAAATAAACAAATGTTAGTAAGGCTCATCACCCCACCAAATCAAAGTGTCTGCTGTATTCCGCCAAACGACGAAATCAAGTAGCACTCTCGCTAAGCGTGGATATTTATTTCGTAAAAATACAAAATTGTGTCCGAAAAATAGGGCTTAATAGAGGGTGGTCTTCAGTATCTAGCCTATACTTATCCAATCACATTCACGACCCAGTCATTTTTAACAATTTCTCCTTTTACCACAAGAACTCGTTCATCTTCATACAATCCTACAAACACCATAATGCCACAAATTCACAGGGGAGCGTAAAAACGTGTAAAAATGCTACTATTTACAATAATATGAAATATATTTAAAAGATTGAATGAAAATGCAATGATGAAGTGGAGGGGGATAAAATACCCAAAACGAACGAAATATCACAAAATATTGAAACTAAAATAAACAAATGTTAGTAGGACACGTCCATCCCACAAAATTAGAATGGCTGCTGTATTCCGCCAAACGGCGAAATCAAGTAGCACACTCGCTAATGGAGTGGGGGGGGGGATAAAATAAATAACGGAATGGAAAAATCAAGGACTGGCCCAGTCAAAATAAAATAGGACAAAAACAAACTCGGGAGGTTGAGAATCTTGACTTGGATAATAACAAAACTGAAAGCTGGGAACAGGCTAGGAACCCATTCATTCATATTAACTAGGTACACAAAAGACAACTAACTTAACCAGGGAAGGGTTCAAAAGAAACCACCGCGTTGTACCGTAAGGGACTTAAAAGAGAAAATCAAGACTGGCTCCATTCACGCGAATCAGACTTGCTACAGTTACCCACCTTTTGCTGAAATCTATCGCCATCAAACGCTTTCTATCAAATCTGACTTTCATCTTGAGCTGATGTTCAAAGAATCAAATCAGATGCTGATAAGAATAACGTTCATATCGCAAGATTCCCTCCTTTCGCGTCGTCCATATCACCATTCGAGCCACGGCCAGCAACGTGAAAAACACCATCCGTTTCTCCCCAGAATACGGGGGCGACTCATTATCACACACGTACACCAAATCGATGGGCACAAGAAGATCGGGCGCGATACGAGCCGTCAACTCACCGATATAGTCCCAAAAGGGGCGCACCTGAAGACAATAGTGTCGGGCGTGCACGGCCGTTTCTTCCAAAGCAAGGTCACACCGATGACAGTCGGGCATATCCGGCCGGCCCCATTTGAAGAGCCGGTCATTGAGAGATTGCACGTTCCGAATCAATCGCCAGCTAAGCGAAAACTCGGAGTTGCTGAGGTAATTCGCCGCTGGCGCCCAACACCAAAACGAGCATGACTCGTCCAGCGACAAGCCTAGCCGATCATGTAAAGCCCACCAACCCAATTTCTATAACAAAAAATGATTTTACTTCAGATTTTAAAAATGAATACCTGCTTTGAAATAGACTCGACCGATATTTCAGCCCACTTATAAATTGTTTTTTTTTTTTTTTTGGCGAAATTTTCTTTTGGCTGTTAGTCGAAAAAAAGACACTTAATTGGTAAGTAGCTAAATTCTTTCTTTCTTTTTCTTTTATTTGTCGAACCTCGTTATTTTTTTTCCAGAATAATTCGAATCTGTCTTAAAACTAATCTTAGAAACATTTTGCCTGCTTTCTTGTTTAATTGTTAAAGAATTTCAGGTCTTTGAATAACAAAATACTTTTCCTGTGGTTATTGTCTATGTTAATGTAATGTTATAAATTTTATTTGGCAATGCTCTAATTTTACCATAAGTGATACCATTTAAATCCTAGGCGGCACACTTGTTTTCAAAAGCGCCATATTCCATAATCCGTTGAAGGATGCTTTTGTTAAATCAGGTAACGATTTATCGTCTGCTTAGTAACTTTTTTAAGTAACGAGAGCTAATTTTCTATAGAGGCGTTACGTTTTTTTTTGTTTTTTTTATATATACTCCTTAATATTTAGAATATTTAGCCCTTCTTTAAGGAAATATACTCAGCTTAGATTTTCTAAGCATGTCCGGTTAACCGTAATCGTTCCTCCTGTTTTATTTCATTATGCCTAATGTAAGCCTTTCCGCGCGTATAAATCAAGATTTTCAGCGGTCTCCATGCCTTGCGTAGATCAAACTTCATCTGGTGGCAAGCTCTGATTAGAAGGTTTTTGAGGAGCGTGGCACTACATTTTCATCGCTCTTGTTTCCAGGTCCTTCCTGACCCAGTGTGGTAGAATCTGTTAGGGTCCCACCTTTGGGCAAATAGTTAACCCCCAAGCTGAGGTCAGACATGAAAGTATGAAAACAAATTTTTTATAGTAAATACCAGAAAGACATTTCTGAATGTGTAATTTGACTCGACAAAACCTTTTCAAGAATACGTTAAAGAAATTTAGTCTACAAACTATTTTCTTACAAAGAATGCCTATTTTATCCCTACAAAACTGTCTTAATCTTGTCATTTAATAACACATTGAAGTCTACATGGCATGAAATAAATCAAACAAATCCATGTTTTTCTCGATTTAATAACCTTACAACAAATCATACGGAATCGCAAGTCGGTGTTTGCATTAAACATAAAGGCATGAACAACAATTGCTTTCGTTTTGTTACCCTTTTCTTTGGTTGGAAGCAGATTAGCTCAGCCAGTTTTCAGTTAATCTTTACCAGCAGCCTAGATTCCTTTTTTGTTTTATAGCAAAAGGAAAATTTTCTCTGACAATAAACTGAACTCCGGTGAGAAAGAGAAATAAATTTAAAAAAAAAACGTGCTAATACATCAGTTGGTAATAAATTCTTTGTAGAAATATCTTTGCGAAGGACTTGTAAGTTTACTAAAAAACCGTTAAACATATAATTTAAAATATTTTTTCTTCATTCTTCTTGATCTAATCAAAATCTTGAAAGTCGAGAATATCGATCAATATTAATCTTATATTTTAGGTCAGTATCATAAGTTATTCTAAACATTACATACATTGAGCCAAAACTTTAGATTTGGGGGTCAAACAAAATATAAAAAGTTCCTCCAATCTACTTTTAAAAAATCTAAACAAACAGCTAAACCTTCGATTCTTATGTCGTGGTCGGGCTGAAAACTCTTCAGAATCTCTAATCTCGTAATTTTTTCTTTACTTTTTTTTTGGGGGGGGGGGGCGGGCATTACAATTGCTAGAAATTAACATTTTATTGACATGAAGATGTCAGCATGTTACTACTGTCGTCAAAATCAAATATGGCAAAATAGAAAGTTTCGTCGAAAGTATTAGACAGATGAGTGGAAACTTTTATTTCCCCACCCCCCGTAAGACGTCATCTAACAGGTGAAGGAAATCTAATTGATCCTAGAGAAATTTTTCACTCTTTCTCTCATTCACCCTAAGTGCCTGTCTCGTTGTCTAACTGTCTCCCTAGGTGCCTGTCTCGTTGTCTAACTGTCTCCCTAGGTGCCTGTCTCGTTGTCTAACTGTCTCCCTAGGTGCCTGTCTCGTTGTCTAACTGTCTCCCTAGGTGCCTGTCTCGTTGTCTAACTCGTCTCCCTAGGTGCCTGTCTCGTTGTCTAACTGTCTCCCTAGGTGCCTGTCTCGTTGTCCCTAACCTGTCTCCCTAGGTGCCTGTCTCGTTGTCTAACTGTCTCCCTAGGTGCCTGTCTCGTTGTCTAACTGTCTCCTAGGTGCCTGTCTCGTTGTCTAACTGTCTCCCTAGGTGCCTGTCTCGTTGTCTAACTGTCTCCCTAGGTGCCTGTCTCGTTGTCTAACTGTCTCCCTAGGTGCCTGTCTCGTTGTCTAACTGTCTCCCTAGGTGCCTGTCTCGTTGTCTAACTGTCTCCCTAGGTGCCTGTCTCGTTGTCTAACTGTCTCCCTAGGTGCCTGTCTCGTTGTCTAACTGTCTCCCTAGGTGCCTGTCTCGTTGTCTAACTGTCTCCCTAGGTGCCTGTCTCGTTGTCTAACTGTCTCCCTAAGGTGCCTGTCTCGTTGTCTAACTGTCTCCCTAGGTGCCTGTCTCGTTGCTCTAATCTGTCTCCCTAGGTGCCTGTCTCGTTGTCTAACTGTCTCCCTAGGTGCCTGTCTCGTTGTCTAACTGTCTCCCTAGGTACCTGTCTCGTTGTCTAACTGTCTCCCTAGGTACCTGTCTCGTTGTCTAACTGTCTCCCTAGGTGCCTGTCTCGTTGTCTAACTGTCTCTGGGTGCCTGTCTCGTTGTCTAACTGTCTCCCTAGGTGCCTGTCTCGTTGTCTAACTGTCTCCCTAGGTGCCTGTCTCGTTGTCTAACTGTCTCCCTAGGTGCCTGTCTCGTTGTCTAACTGTCTCCCTAGGTGCCTGTCTCGTTGTCTAACTGTCTCCCTAGGTGCCTGTCTCGTTGTCTAACTGTCTCCCTAGGTGCCTGTCTCGTTGTCTAACTGTCTCCCTAGGTACTGTCTCGTTGTCTAACTGTCTCCCTAGGTGCCTGTCTCGTTGTCTAACTGTCTCTAAATTATACCTGTCTCGTTGTCTAACTGTCTCCCTAGGTGCCTGTCTCGTTGTCTAACTGTCTCTAGGTACCTGTCTCGTTGTCTAACTGTCTCCCTAGGTACCTATATCGTTGTCTAACTGTCTCCCTAGGTGCCTGTCTCGTTGTCTAACTGTCTCCCTAGGTGCCTGTCTCGTTGTCTAACTGTCTCTGAGTGCCTGTCTCGTTGTCTAACTGTCTCCCTAGGTGCCTGTCTCGTTGTCTAACTGTCTCCCTAGGTGCCTGTCTCATTGTCTAACTGTCTCCCTAGGTGCCTGTCTCGTTGTCTGTCTGTCTCCTAGGTGCCTGTCTCGTTGTCTAACTGTCTCCCTAGGTGCCTGTCTCGTTGTCTAACTGTCTCTCTCGGTGCCTGTCTCGTTCTCTGTTTCTCTCTCGATTTGCCTGTCTCGTTGTCTAACTGTCTCCCTGAGTGCCTGTCTCGTTGTCTAACTGTCTCCCTAGGTGCCTGTCTCTCGGTGTCTAACTGTCTCTCCCTAGGTGCCTGTCTCGTTGTGTCTAACTGTCTCCCTAGGTGCCTGTCTCGTTGTCTAACTGTCTCTGAGTGCCTGTCTCGTTGTCTAACTGTCTCTGAGTGCCTGTCTCGTTGTCTAACTGTCTCTGGGTGCCTGTCTCGTTGTCTAACTGTCTCCCTGGGTGCCTGTCTCGTTGTCTAACTGTCTCCCTAGGTGCCTGTCTCGTTGTCTAACTGTCTCTGGGTGCCTGTCTCGTTGTCTAACTGTCTCCCTAGGTGCCTGTCTCGTTGTCTAACTGTCTCCCTAGGTGCCTGTCTCTCGTTGTCTAACTGTCTCCCTAGGTGCCTGTCTCGTTGTCTAACTGTCTCCCTAGGTGCCTGTCTCGTTGTCTAACTGTCTCCCTAGGTGCCTGTCTCGTTATCTAACTGTCTCCCTAGGTGCCTGTCTCGTTGTCTAACTGTCTCTGGGTGCCTGTATCTCTCGTTGTCTAACTGTCTCCCTAGGTGCCTGTCTCATTGTCTAACTGTCTCCCTAGGTGCCTGTCTCGTTGTCTAACCTGTCTCCCTAGGTGCCTGTCTCGTTGTCTGTCTCCCTAGGTGCCTGTCTCGTTGTCTAACTGTCTCCCTAGGTGCCTGTCTCGTTGTCTAACTGTCTCTGGGTGCCTGTCTCGTTGTCTAACTGTCTCTGAGTGCCTGTCTCGTTGTCTGTCTCCCTAGGTGCCTGTCTCGTTGTCTAACTGTCTCCCTAGGTGCCTGTCTCGTTGTCTAACTGTCTCCCTTTCTCGGTGCCTGTCTCGTTGTCTAACTGTCTCTGGGTGCCTGTCTCGTTGTCTAACTGTCTCCCTAGGTGCCTGTCTCTCGTTGTCTAACTGTCTCCCTAGGTGCCTGTCTCGTTGTCTAACTGTCTCCCTAGGTGCCTGTCTCGTTGTCTAACTGTCTCCCTAGGTGCCTGTCTCGTTGTCTAACTGTCTCTAAGTGCCTGTCTCGTTGTCTAACTGTCTGCCTAGGTGCCTGTCTCGTTCTTTCTAACTGTCTGCCTAGGTGCCTGTCTCGTTGTCTAACTGTCTGTTCGTGCCTGTCTCGTTGTCTAACTGTCTGCCTAGGTGCCTGTCTCGTTGTCTAACTGTCTGCCTGGGTGCCTGTCTCGTTGTCTAACCTATGTTGCCTAGGTCTGTCTCGTTGTCTAACTGTCTGCCTAGGTGCCTGTCTCGTTGTCTAACTGTCTGCCTGAGTGCCTGTCTCGTTGTCTAACTGTCTGCCTGGGTGCCTGTCTCGTTGTCTAACTGTCTGCCTGGGAGTGCCTGTCTCGTTGTCTAACTGTCTGCCTAGGTGCCTGTCTCGTTGTCTAACTGTCTGCCTAGGTGCCTGTCTCGTTGTCTAACTGTCTGCCTAAGGTGCCTGTCTCGTTGTCTAACTGTCTGCCGATTTTCTCATTGTCTTCTGTCTTACTGTGTCTCGTTGTCTAACTGTCTGTCTCAGTGCCTGTCTCGTTGTCTAACTGTCTGTCTCGATTGCCTGTCTCGTTGTCTGTCTGCCTATGTGCCTGTCTCGTTGTCTAACTGTCTGAGTGCCTGTCTCGTTGTCTAACTGTCTGCCTGGGTGCCTGTCTGTTCGTTTGTCTAACTGTCTGCCTAGGTGCCTGTCTCGTTGTCTAACTGTCTGCCAGTGCCTGTCTCGTTGTCTAACTGTCTGTTCGTGCCTGTCTCATTTGTCTAACTGTCTGCCTAGGTGCCTGTCTCAGTGTCTAACTGTCTGCCTAGGTGCCTGTCTCATTGTCTAACTGTCTGCCTAGGTGCCTGTCTCGTTGTCTAACTGTCTGCCTAGGTGCCTGTCTCGTTGTCTCCCTTCTGCCTGGTGCCTGTCTCATTGTCTGTCTGCCTAGGTGCCTGTCTCGTTGTCTAACTGTGCCTAGGTGCCTGTCTCGTTGTCTAACTGTCTGCCTAGGTGCCTGTCTCGTTGTCTAACTGTCTGCCTAGGTGCCTGTCTCGTTGTCTAACTGTCTGCCTAGGTGCCTGTCTCGTTGTCTAACTGTCTGCCTAGGTGCCTGTCTCGTTGTCTAACTGTCTGCCTAGGTGCCTGTCTGTTCTGTCTTCCTTGCTGCCTATGTGCCTGTCTGTTTGTCTAACTGTCTGTTTCGTGCCTGTCTCGTTGTCTAACTGTCTGCCTGAGTGCCTGTCTCGTTGTCTAACTGTCTGCCTAGGTGCCTGTCTCGTTGTCTGACATCACCCTTCCTAGGTGCCTGTCTCGTTGTCTAACTGTCTGCCTAGGGTGCCTGTCTCGTTGTCTAACTGTCTGCCTAGGTGCCTGTCTGCGTTTGTCGCTGTCTGCCTAGGTGCCTGTCTCGTTGTCTAACTGTCTGCCTAGGTGCCTGTCTCGTTGTGTATGTGCCTAGGTGCCTGTCTCGTTGTCTAACTGTCTGCCTAGGTGCCTGTCTCGTTGTCTAACTGTCTGCCCTGGGTGCCTGTCTCGTTGTCTAACTGTCTGCCTACGTGCCTGTCTCGTTGTCTAACTGTCTGCCTAGGTCACTGTCTCGTTGTCTAACTGTCTGCCTGAGTGCCTGTCTCGTTGTCTAACTGTCTGCCTGGGTGCCTGTCTCGTTGTCTAACTGTCTCTGGGCTGCCCTGCTCTCGTTGTCTAACTGTCTGCCTAGGTGCCTGCCTCTCGTTGTCTAACTGTCTGCGTGCCTGTCTCGTTGTCTAACTGTCTGCCTGAGTGCCTGTCTCGTTGTCTAACTGTCTGCCTAGGTGCCTGTCTCGTTAATCGCTGTCTGCCTAGGTGCCTGTCTCGTTGTCTAACTGTCTGCCTAGGTGCCTGCTCTCGTTGGCTCGCTGTCTGCCTAGGTGCCTGTCTCGTTGTCTAACTGTCTGCCTAGGGTGCCTGTCTCGTTGTCTAACTGTCTGCCTAGGTGCCTGTCTCGTTGTCTAACTGTCTGCCCTGCGTGCCTATCTCGTTGTCTAACTGTCTGCCTGAGTGCCTGTCTCGTTGTCTAACTGTCTGCCTAGGTGCCTGTCTCGTTGTCTAACTGTCTGCCTAGGTGCCTGTCTCGTTGTCTAACTGTCTGCCTGATTGCCTGTCTCGTTGTCTAACTGTCTGCCTAGGTGCCTGTCTCGTTGTCTGTCTGCCTAGGGGTGCCTGTCTCGTTGTCTAACTGTCTGCCTAGGTGCCTGTCTCGTTGTCTAACTGTCTGCCTAGGTGCCTGTCTCGTTGTCTAACTGTCTGCCTAGATGCCTGTCTCGTTGTCTAACTGTCTCCCTAGGTGCCTGTCTCGTCTTTTCTTTTTTCTCTCTCGCTTTATACAGTCTTGTTTGAAAACTACATTTGTAGTGTTTTTCCAATGTCATAGAGAACCCTAGCAAACCGTTGAACAAATAATTTTAAAATCTTTAATATTTCGAATTTGTTTTATTAAAGGATATTTCGTCTATTTTATTTACATTTTTAACAGTCTGTTGAGTGTCACTTGGGCAATAATGTCCCGAAAAAAACACGACTGACTGGGCAGATGATTTTCCAGCAGTAGGTTGCCATTGCTTATTGTCGTAGACTAGTTGCCAACAAAGGCAATAGAACCCAATCTTCCTGGTATAGCTGGAGGAAGAAACGGATTAATAGCAAGGGTGTTTGCGCTTCAACTAATGCAAGAAATTGAACTGGAATTAGAGCTCGGCTCTCCGATTTCTCGTTCCGAACCTATATTCACAAAGCACATTTGTAAACTGCCTAGCCGTAATATATAACTTCGGAATTGAATGTAACTTTTTAGTTTACAGAAACACATTAGTAGTATTAGAATTAGTAAGCAGTCAAAGGTTATGCTTTAAATTATATTTTACGGCTGGTTTGAAAATTTTGCAGTATTTTAGCAATATAGGATAAGTCTAAAAATCTGCTTCAAATAAAAAAAAATACTATTAACTTGAAATTATTTGTAATTTTCTAAGCTAAGGAACCAATTTACAAAAAATTAAAATAGCTTTCCCCCTCCCCTCATCTTTTAAACTTATAAAAATTTAAACTTATATTGGTGGTCCATTCAATAGTAATATGGAAAAATGTTTTCAGTAAATCTGAAATGTTTTTCGCCAATTTTCAAAACTTTAAAAATAAGTCGCCTCATTGCCATCTGCTAGTCTTACCTCACGGCAGATTTATATTTCTCTAGCCTCTGGCCATACGCCATTAATGAACCCAGCTTTTTAAATCTTTCTTCGATTAAGAGGCGGAATAAATGGCTATGACTGACACTAGTTGTAATAAATTGTATTTTGGGCGATAGTTTCTGATTTATTTCTGTGGAAAGTAAGTTTTCTTTGTTATTCTGATCAGTCAAAAATTAGGTGCGCAAAACATATCTAGAAGTGGTTTGAAACGTAGAAATAGATTCTACTCAAATAATTATCTATAAAATTCCTTCGGAACTTTTTTTTTTTTTTTTTTTTTTTTTTTTTTACGCATTTCATACAGATTTTTATTAAATCCGTTTTACTATCTGACTCCTTAAATAACCATTATCCTTAAGACAACTTTTATTTCAAATTCTGGTGAAACACACCTATTCCTCAGATAATGGACTCTCCCGCCTATATTAATGAGTTAACAGAAAGTTCATGGGAGTTCTTTAGACTTTTATTGGAGTTCAGTAGAGCTACTAGAAAGTTGATATTTGTCGGCAGTTAGCCGAATACTACAGAGTCAGCTTCAGTGGAAGATTACTAAGTTCCTAACATTTTGGGTACATTAAGTCGATTAGCAACCGACATAGCACGATTATAACCTTCAGTGCGAAAACTACTCCATAACACAAATGACCGTTGTTGCTCTCTTAAAAGAATTCGGCAATTGTTGATGAGCTAGAATTTTACATTGTCATATTGTTAGAATTTCTGAAGCCAAAGTTGACTACTAATTACTCTTAAGTGTTAATCATGAAGTGAATTCTATTTTCTGAATTTCTTTCGTTTTATTAGTCGAAAAAGTTGACCAATAAAAGCGATATACAAGTCCCTCGATTAACGCGCATTCGGACCAAAGTCCGATCAGTGCATACATAATATTCTAGTATTCTATTAGTGTTGTAAAACATTGTTTAACCATAATTGAAAATAGACTTTTTATAGCTACCGTTAAACACATTAACCACACTATATAAAGTTTGTATTATTATAGCCTTTATATTGAAATGTCTTCTTGAAACGTGAGGTTCATTCATTTCCTATCGATTTGTACTTTTAGAAAATATTGGCCTATAATTGCGTGTGTTATATTTGAACATAGTTACATATCCGTCTGTCTGTTAAGTACCATACGTGATACACGCTTAGATCATGTATCGAAAGAGATGACTGACTAGGCAGAAGAACTTTCAAAATTAGGTTGCTACTTGTAGTAGACTAGTTGCCAACCAAGGCTATAGAACCCAATCTGTCCTGTTATTCAACCCATAGCTTTAGGAGATGGATTATATTAAGTACTAATTAGTGGGAGATTGGTTTATTACTTCATAACAATAGAAAACAGATCCCCCACTTTTTGCCTAGTAGAAGTTTTACTTATTTCCAACTATTATAGTCAGCTAAGTGATACACGTTTGGGCGATCATGTCTCTTTCGAGACATGACTGACTCAGCGGAAGATTTTTCCGCTTTAGGTTGAATTACTTTGTTGTAGACTGGTTGCCAACCAAGGCTATAGAACCCGATCTGTTCTATTTAACCCATAGCTTGAGAAAGAACAGATGGATTAATACTTTTCCCACGGTTATTTGCGTGTGAGTGGATGCAGCGAATTCAACTGGAATTCGAACTCGGCTCTCCGATTTCTCGTTTAGAGCCAATATCCACTGCACTAAAATATCCGTAGTTATTTATAAACAAACTAATATCCTGACCTGATTACCACAACGTTCTCTCTGGCCTCCTCTAGTTGTCTGTCGATCTGAAACCTTCAAGAAAATTGAGCAGAACATTTTATTCTGCCCTGTTAGATTCTTATCTGATTCGGGTAACAAAGATGGGTGTATTAGCCCGAGTGTAAATAAGGCAAATAACTCCTCACGCCAAAAATTATCAGCTTGCAAAAAAACCAAAAAAAACAACAAAAACAAATTAAATTTTCAAAGTTGAATCACTGCTCCATTCAAACTGGCCTATTTGGAGACTGTGCAAATTAACTCCCTTGATTTGTGAATGACGTAAATATTAAAACTCTGACGTCACTGGCCTGTATTTAGTTAAACCGTAGCGCGCCAAATTTCACTCACCACGAGTAATATCTATTCGCTTGCATGAAGTTAATTCCCCATCAAAGGTAAAACATTTTAGGCCTTTTTACAGAAACGCACTTCAAGAAATTTTCTTTCTTACCAAATTTTTATCAAGTTTTTCAAATCATGAATATAGCTATTTTTCTTTTTGAACATTTAGTCTGTCTTCATGAAATGTTAAGGTTTTTTTTATCATTTATTCTATTGAATATAACTTAAATTTCGGAAGTTTTATGAGGAGGTTCAGTGAATTAATCCACCTTCTTCTTCTATGTGCCATGTCCCTTCAGGACGTAGTCGATCATGGTTCTCCACGTCTCCCTATCCCTTGTGGCTCTTAGTATGTTTGCTCCTGTTGCTCCTGGCAACCCCCGTTCTGTCATCCACCTGATCAGACCCTGCAAATATTATCCGCTGCCTTCCTCTGTCTCTCCTTCCTTCTATCTGGCCAGTCAGTATCAGGTTCTCCAGGCTCTCCTTCCTCATTGCATGTCCCAGGAACTTCAGTTGTCTCTTCCTGATGCTCAGTATCAATTTCCTTTTTGTTGCCATTCTTTCCAACACCTCATCGTTGCTTGCATGCTCAGTCCACGATGTCCGTAGCATCCTTTTGTAGAACCACATTTCGGCCGCTTCCAGTTTTGTCCTCATTTTCGATGATATTGTCCAGCATTCACTGCCGTATTGAAGAACTAACATCACGTAGCAGTCTAGCACTCTTTTCTTCGTTTCTATTGAGATTTTCCTGCGTGTTAGTATTTTGCTCATCTTCTGGAAAGCGTCCTTTGCCATGCCAATTCGCCTTCGGATCTGCGTGTCGCACTTGAAATTTTGATTTCTTCGAAAGTTTTTTCCTTCTTTCACTCCCAGTAGCTTGCATCTTCGTGGAAATATCACCTTGCTTGGGTTGAATTGATTAAAAAAATGTTTTCAAAAAAAGCTTTAAATTTTTCACGGCTGTTTTGAAAAGTTTGTGAGCATTATATTAACAGAAAACAGGAAAAATGTTATAAATTAAGTTTTGTTTTCATAACATGAAATCTTTTGAAATTTTATGAGCATATTTTTTAGTTTGCTTAGGGTGATCAGTTTGCAATGAATTTACATATCAAATTGTACTTAAATTTTTTTTATATAGAGTGATTGATAGAAATATGCAAAAAAAAAATGAAAAATATTTCTTGAAGATGTACGGTTCTGTCGCTTCTCTTATAAGATTTTAATTTCTTGAAATGAAAGTAAACGTCAACATTATTCAAGAACTTTCTACGCCAATGCGAACACTTCAATTAAACGTTTCTTTAAATTTTAAAACTCTTGAATACATCAATCGTATTTGTTTTTTGCATATGTTTTTACTATTAAATGTCTTTTTAAAAGACTTCTGTTGAATTTCTTCATTACACTATGGAAGATGTTTGGCGTTTAAATCTATCGAAACTTGTGCGGACTGACGCCCTTTTGGTTTGCTCTGAAGTTTTATTAGATTTTCCTTCCGTTGACGGATAAGAAACGCTAATTTATATTCAAGTCTGATACTATGGAAATATTAACCTTTCTTTTTTCTAATTTCTACACAACAACAAAATTATATATATATATATATATATATATATATATATATATTTTCATTCTTTTCAAGTAATACGTTCAAAAGAACCGGTGTTTGTATTCAAATCCAGATAGCACATGACCCATTAGATTCGTAGGTGCACGAGAGTCTGAGAGAGCCTAAAATTCTCCAGACTGGCTTAAATATTTAGAAATATTCAAACCAATCAAACAGGAATATTTTGAAAGAGTATTTAATTCTAAACTTACAGGATGGTTGAAAAGTAACTCCCCATTTTAAAATAATTATAATTTTTTTATTAACTATAATTTTTACCAGAAATAGGACAGCGTTAAGCATGCGGTTGTATTTAAAATTCAACTTGGGTACCTGATTTCGCTACCAGCTTCTCGAACCGTCTAGAAATCGCTTCAACTGATTTCTAGTTGTATGGAAGACATAGCGTCTTGTATTTGCCCTTCAAGTTCTTCCAAAGACTTCGTTTGGTATAACAGATTTGCTTCTTTAACCAACACCAAAGAGAAGGTACAGAGTGTTAATACTCCGGGCTGACCACTCGTACATAAAATAGGGAGTTAATTTTTCAATCACTCTGAATAAATGATTAGAGATAGGACAAGAACAGTGCGGTTCGTCAAAGACACTGGAACAAGGAATGCCACATTTATGATCAGGATGCTCTCTGAAAGGGCAATATATATCTGTGCTTTATTGATTATGCGAAGGCGTTTGACAAAATACGCCACAAAAAATTGGAGATGCTCACAAGCCTTGATATATTTGGGAAAAACTTATGCTGGACAATATCATCATTCCTTTATAGTCAGCCTATGAACTTTTCAGCACATCCATGTATATTGTAAATGAAAAAAAATTATTACAATTTTATAATTGATAATTGCGGACATTTTCTGTTTCAGTAATTCTCAGTTAACATAATGTGGCAAAGTTCAGTATGAGCGGCCATTTTGGAGCAAATAAGACTTTATTCACTCTTGCACTAACATTGATACAATATCACATACACCAACATACTGCATATGTGTGACATTGTAAGAACGTTTCGCGTTTGCTGGGATGCTGTGAATCCAGAAGCTCTATCAACCTAAACGACGGCATCATAATGTTTTTTTAATAGGCATCATAATGTTTTTTTAATAGGCATCATAATGTTTTTTTAATAGGCATCATAATGTTTTTTTAATAGGCATCATAATGTTTTTTTAATAGGCATCATAATGTTTTTTTAATAGGCATCATAATGTTTTTTTAATAGGCATCATAATGTTTTTTTTTCTTTTTCATTTATTTTATTTTTCGAGGGTGTGGTTCGTCAAAGACACTGGAACAAGGAATGCCATATTTATGATCAGGATGCTCTCTGAAAGGGCAATATAAATGAAGGACTTATACCTGTGCTTTACTGATTATGCGAAGGCGTTTGACAAAATACGCCACAAAGAATTGGCCTTGACATATGTATAAAAGACTTAAGTCATCAGGAATCTTTATTGGCAAAAAACCGCTTGTATACGGACAGGTAACGAATTCAGCAGATATACAAAGATAAAAAGTGGCGTAAGACAATTTCTTTTCACCGGATCTGTTCATCTTGTACAGCGAGAATATTTTGAGGACCCTAGAAGTTACGCCTGGATTTGTCATCAGAGGCCACAATTTAAACAACTAAAGGTACGCAGATGATACAGTGCTGATAGACCACAGAAAAAAGACACCCTACAGAAGGTAGCTGAAGCGCGACAAGAAAGGACTACAAATAAACTGCAAGAAAACCGAATACATGGCCATCAGCAAAAAGGGCAGCTCAATATGCCAAATACAGGTCTGAGATACTAGAATCAAGCAGGTACAAAAATTTAAATACCTGGGAAGTCTTATAACAGAAGACGGAAAGTGCGACACAGATCCGAAGGCGAATTGGCATGGCGAAGAAAGCATTCCAGAAGTTGAGCAAAGTATTGAGAAACAGGACAATTTCGCTAGAAACAATGAAGAGAGTACTGGATTGTTATGTGTTGTCCGTTCTTCAATATGACACTGAATGCTGGACAATATCAAAGATGAAGAAAAAATTGAAGCAACTGAAATGTGATTCTACAGAAGGATACTGCGAATATCATGGATGGAGCATGTGAGCAATGATGTCTTAGAAATGATGGAAACAAAAAGGAAATTAATACTGAGTATTAGGAAGAGACAGCTGAAGTTCCTGGGACATGCAATGAGAAAGGAGGGCTTGGAGAACCTGATACTAACAGGCAAGATAGAGGGGAAAGCAGCGGATAATATATTTGAAGGACCTAATCAGGTGGATGATGGAACGGGGGTTGTATGGTGTAACAGGAGAAGGCGTGCTAAGGGATAGGGAGATGTGGAAAGCCATGATCGCCTATGTCCTGAAGGGACAGGGCACATGATTAAGCGGGTGAAGAACGGTTTCCAAAACGTTGTCTACTTTTATATCCACGCGCAAATCCACTTTTGTACAGTAGCACTTATCTTTGCGCTTTCAATTCCGTTTATCATTTTTAAACTTATTCAATCAAAGGCTCATCGCCGCCTCCGCAAATTGATCGATGATTTTTAGTCAGCAAATGTTTATTCATCTGTTGAAGAAAAGTTTTCGTAATCGAGTTTAGCGATAAAAAAAAATCAATACTTATTCAAGATTATGAATAATTTATCTTTTTTAAAAATTATTAAATGAACTGTAATCAGCATATTAACCGTTACGAGTAGAAATAAAATTCGAAATTAATTTCACTATATATATATATATATATATATATATATGCAAACTAGTTATTACGCGACCTACGTCTCCACCATCTGGTGTCTTCAGGCGATTCGCAATATAATTGTATTGAACATGTTTTAATACAGATGTGTACAGGTCTAACTTACCAAAAACTAAGTACTTAATATATACACACACATACATCACACTTAGAAAAAATGGAGTGAAGATCCACAGTTTGTAGAATTTACTTTTAAAAAGTGCTCAATATAAAGTAGAGCAATATTGTAATAATTTTATTATTAGTTATAATAAAAACATTTTACATTACTACACAGCTATTGTTTCAATATTATTAATTGTATTTGAAAGTACAATCAGTAGTAGTAAAACATAACAGCTTTTGTGTAGCCATGTGAAATGTTTTATTATACCTACTTGTGTGTATTATTTTGGTGTTTTAAGTTTCAAATCACCCGTAACTGTTTACATCCCAATCTTGTATTTGACTGGCTTAAGTTACTAAATTACACATTTAAGCACTTTGAGGAAACATTCAGAGTAATCTACGGCTATTTTCTGGTGCCACTCAGAGGTCAGCACCCCTCCTTGACTTTGCCAAGGGGATGTGCTTCACTCAATTACTTTCTTTAAGAAGCCGCCTCACTTAAGTCGCAGTGATTTGAAAAACTAATTTCCTTGTCAGTAGCTAAAATCCTCTCTCCTGTGTAGAAAGTGATAGAATACGTAGATTTTAAACCTACTGTTCAAGCATTTACTTTTATAAAGAGTGCACGATAGAGAGCTTTATATTATAATAGTTGTTACAATAACCCAAATGTGTATCTCTATCGTTACAAACTGCTGATGGACTAGTTTAGACACACTAAATTCCATTCCCATACAGCAACACCCTACACCTCACATTTCCAAAAATAAACTGTTTCCACCATTTATTTTCAGTTACACATATCACTCGAAGAGGAGCATTTCGGCTCTGAAACATGAATATTTTTGTGTAGTGATACTATACTTTTATAAACCATTGTAACAACTATTTTGTGTGTGTGTATGTATATGTGTGTGTATGTATGTATATATATATATATATATATATATATATATATATAGTCATCCGCAGACAGACAGATCTGTTTAGCTGTATCACAGCTCAACTCTACGGTTAGACTCCGATTGCTTTTAACCCAGGATTGAAAACAGACCGGAGTGGCGTCAGTCGGCGAGTTTTGTTTTTTGTTGTTGGTGTGTTTTTGTTGTTGGTCAGCGCCAAATTTTTCTCGAGATCCCCATACAGTGCATGAGCAGGATCAAAATGTGCTGACCACCGTGTGTTACATACGCTTGTCCAAAATCTTTTCCTCGCGATGATGTCAACAGATTCCAGTGGGGAGTAGAACCATCAAAACATAAATGCAGATGCTGAACAAAGTCTAAGAATTTTAGTCTTTAGGCAACAATCTACTGCTTTTACTACCAAGTTCAGAGTTCAGAACAAGGGACATAGATGAGTCATTGACTTGAACTCGTCCAGGCATATTTGAGGTATTATTGTATGACTGATCACACCAGTTCAATTTGATAGTGGACTTCTTTCCTAGAAAGTTCGACAGTATTTGTTAGATTCTTTGCTTCATGAGCAAAGATAGGTATGAGCATGAAGAAACGTTTCACTGGCTGAGTCTTTAATCGAACAGTAAATGTCAGTTGATCATTGTGAAAGAACCAAGAACCCGTTGTTCTATTAATTCGATAATTTTCTTAAAAAATCTTTGCAGATTAATGATTCCCTTTCTCAGGGGTTCCATATACTTTTCGATGTTCTTTCAAGAAAGGTTCAAATTCACACAGCAGCTTCAGTATACCTGGATAGTTATTTTTTTAATGACTCAATCTGATTTTCTCTGAAATGGTAAACACATAGACAAATGAATTACGGAAATCATACGTGTCCATACCTGATGGCAATATTCTTGCTCTGGGCGATGTTGTTCAAGTAATCCAAACTTGGTTTCTTTATGCCTTATCAAATATGCTGTCATGCATTTTCAGTGTTTATTTTCATGTTCTATAATTCAATTGCTGGGCTTCCAGTCATTGAAACTGATGTAGCAAAGGGAGTTTCTTTCTTGGACCATAGGCGATATATAAAGCAGTACAAATGACCTTGGAATGGCAAAGTAGCCATTCCAAAGTTCACGTTTAAACACAGTTTAATAAATACCTTGCCTTCATATTCTCTACTCTAGCTGTTGTATACACTCTGCGTAGTTTTAAAAGGTTGCTATAATGATTCTCACGTGAAGGCCCATTACTAATCTAGTAATCTATTATGTTCTATAACCCTGGATTTGTCACTTGGATTGCAAATTACGTTTTGGATATTTCCTTTGTAAGCATTCAATATTTTGTCTTTACAGCATAAACTTGTCCGACGGTCGTTATACAAACTTTATAACACATTCCAAAGTTCATCTTTGCTGGTAAACTGTCGTCCGCCAATGTAAACCTACTTTAGAATGTGATGAAAGTCTAGTGAATTTGTTAGCCCATTTAAGAGTCTGAATCCAGTATCATGATTCTATTTTTAAACGAATGTTATGGAATATAGTAAGTAAAAGCGTTTAGTTTCCTTAAACCCTAGCTAAAGGTGTACTCTAATCTTGATATTTTTGCTGTCAGCACAATCTGAAACTCGTCATGGGACGACCCTAAAGTAACACCTTCGCCTTGTTGATGTCTTAAATTATGAAAATGATTTTTGTCAGTACCTCCCCCTACCAAGTATTTGCTCAATCCTCGAATAGAACAGGATTCGTTAATCTAAACTTATTTATAAATGGAACTTTGTCTAGCCCCGATAAATATCAATAATCGAAAAAATCGGGTTATAGGAGTGGTCCGATTTTAATCAAATTTGATACACTCATATACAGACATAAGAAACGATATTCAGAAGTTTCAAGGTTGCAGTTCTTACAGTAGTGCAGAAAATCGATTATATATATATATATATATATATATATATATATATATATATAAGGCAAGATGTTTGTGTGTCTGTTTATCTGCCTGTATGTCTGTATTTTTTCAGCCCTTTTATTTTAGTTTTTGCTTCGGTTTTGGCTCTAAGTAGGTATAATTGTAGTTCTTAGTCTCAGCCATGATACCATTTACTCAGAGGACTCATTTAGCCTTCAAACTTCAGTTTACGACGAAAAAACTTATTTGATATCGATAGCAGGAAATCAAAATTTGATTTACATCCATTCATTTTTTTTTCAGTCTACGGTTTCGCTTTAACTGGAAACAACTGTTTTTTAGTCTTTCGTGCCAACGTCCAGAGTCTGAGCTCCAGGACCATAGATTAGTTTCAAAGCTTTCATTGCACCCGAGCAACGCCGGGCTATACTGCTAATCTTGGTATGATTATAAACTACATTCGGCAACAAAGCCTCTGATCCTAAGATTCTTTTTAAATCACCTCTTAATTGTTGTTCAAGGTTCACCTATGGACAAATAGTGAATCCCCAAACAAAAACAATATGAAAATATAAAAGTACATTGTGTAAAATTTGTTAACGATACCTATTTATATTAAAAATTGCCAAAAATATATTTTATCTGTAGCTAAAGGCATTCAGTTTCGTTCATAAGATTTTGGCATTAAATCGCTCATTAAGGTTGATATACCGAGAAAGAAAATCAACCAAACCGATCACAATATTCGCTGGAAGAAATTAAAAAGTTAGTCCTTTTTATCAAACAAATCAGCTTTTTAGTCCATCAAATATGCAATATTCCCAATTTGAATCCTCGAAATGTAGAACATCTCATATAAATTGCTATTGTTTTCATATGTAATGAAATATATAAACTAAACAGTATGTTTATATTCACCGGCCTTGAATATTCGACGAATCTTAAGATATGCATCCACCGGTAGGATTCGAACCTGTGTTCTTTTAGGCGAAACCGTCAATTGATCTGACGTCTTGGACCGCTCGACCACGAAGGACTTACTTTCAAAGCCCGAAATAATGCCTTTAAACATCTTTTCCTGATTTTTTGAAGAATTCGTTTTTCGTATCCTAATGTAAACAGACGATTTATTTACAAAATAGATTCTATATGTCCCGTCCTTTCAGGACGTTGACGATCATGGCTTTCCATGTCTCTTTTTCCCTGGTGGCTCTTAGCACGCTTTCTCCTGTTGGACCACGTTCTGTCATCCACCTGATCAGGCCCTTCAAATATGTTGCTTTCCCCTTTCTCTTTTTCCCTCTATCTTGCCTATTAGTATCAGGTTCTCCACGCCCTCCTTTTTTCATTGCATGTCCCAGGAACTTAGCTCTCTTTCTTAACTTGACATTTTTAATTTGTTTAAACATTTTTAATACATAATCGTCAAATCGTTACATTCAATTTTAATTCCTGTTCTTTCATTATTTTCTCTCATTGTTTTATTCTATCACTCAATAACCCATTACGGCTTACTGACTTTATTACCTTGTTTGGGGTGAAATTACACAAATATTTTGCTCCTTTAATGACTTAGGGTCATTTTCAACCAGAACCGCATTGCTAAACGTAACTTCATCGCTGAGGCGTCTAAGAAATTGCTGTCGTATTAAAATACATTTAGTCAAAGAACACATTTTTTGTTTGCTCTTCCACCACAGTATAACTTTTGGCGAAAGGAGTTGAGAACCTGGCATCGGCGCCGAGAATCTTCACAACCGATGCGACAAAATTACTAAAATAATTACAAAACGGCAACTGAGCTGTTTCTGCTGCAATGAATGTGTTAATTATGGTTTTACGACCATTTCTGAGAATGAAGCTGTTGGCTTATCGACTTGTTCGTGCGTGCTCCGTGAATATGATCTTTTCCCCCAGATTTGTCCAAACCGATGCTAATAAAAGCCGGATTTTGGTGGAGGGATGTAATCATTTCTAAAAGTGGCCAAATGAAAAAAATAAATATGAAGAATGATGTTTTTATTATAGAAATTAGAATAACTCTGAGAAATGTATTTTCAAAATGAATTAAATTTAATTTTTTTTTTTCTTTTGGGAGCGTGCCAGCGAATATTTAATTAAACCTTTTTTTCTGCGGGCAAAGGAATTAACCATTTTTTTTCCCTTTTTTTATTCTGTATTTTCATTGGTTTCTTTTTAGTCGGTGTCATTCGAACGCGGTGTGCTTTTTTTCTACATGAATTCCCTTGCACCTGTGAATATCAAATTCATATTAATAAAAGGAGTTCGCAAACAATTTCTATTTGAAAAAAAAACAAACGCAAAAATCATTTGCCACCGCAATTATCTACCCTGCAATTGGTTGGCAGGTGTCTCTTTCTCTCTTTGTAGCTCTGTCTCCTTCCTTCTCTCTTTGTAGCTCTGTCTCCTTCCTTCTCTCTTTGTAGCTCTGTCTGTCTCCTTCCTTCACTCTTTGTAGCTCTGTCTGTCTCTCCTTCTCTTGTAGCTCTGTCTGTCTCCTTCCTTCTCTCTTTGTAGCTCTGTCTGTCTCCTTCCTTCTCTCTTTGTAGCTCTGTCTGTCTCCTTCCTTCTCTCTGCTTGTAGCTCTGTCTGTCTCCTTCCTTCTCTCTTTGTAGCTCTGTCTGTCTCCTTCCTTCTCTCTTTGTAGCTCTGTCTGTCTCCTTCCTTCTCTCTTTGTAGCTCTGTCTGTCTCCTTCCTTCTCTCTTGTAGCTCTGTCTGTCTCCTTCCTTCTCTCTTGTAGCTCTGTCTGTCTCCTTTCCTTCTCTCTTTGTAGCTCTGTCTGTCTCCTTCCTTCTCTCTTTTGTAGCTCTGTCTGTCTCCTTCCTTCTCTTGTAGCTCTGTCTGTCTCCTTCCTTCTCTTTGTAGCTCTGTCTGTCTCCTTCCTTCTCTCTTTGTAGCTCTGTCTGTCTCCTTCCTTCTCTTGTAGCTCTGTCTGTCTCCTTCCTTCTCTCTTTGTAGCTCTGTCTGTCTCCTTCCTTCTCTCTTTGTAGCTCTGTCTGTCTCCTTCCTTCTCTCTTTGTAGCTCTGTCTGTCTCCTTCCTTCTCTCTTTGTAGCTCTGTCTGTCTCCTTCCTTCTCTCTTTGTAGCTCTGTCTGTCTTCCTCTCTTTCTCTCTTTGTAGCTCTGTCTGTCTCCTTCCTTCTCTCTTTGTAGCTCTGTCTGTCTCCTTCCTTCTCTCTTTGTAGCTCTGTCTGTCTCCTTCTCCTTCTCTCTTTGTAGCTCTGTCTGTCTCCTTCCTTCTCTCTTGTAGCTCTGTCTGTCTCCTTCCTTCTCTCTTTGTAGCTCTGTCTGTCTCCCTCTCTCTTCCTTCTCTTTGTAGCTCTGTCTGTCTCCTTCCTTCTCTCTTTTGTAGCTCTGTCTGTCTCCTTCCTTCTCTCTTGTAGCTCTGTCTGTCTCCTTCCTTCTCTTTGTAGCTCTGTCTGTCTCCTTCCTTCTCTCTTTGTAGCTCTGTCTGTCTCCTTCCTTCTCTTGTAGCTCTGTCTGTCTCCTTCCTTCTCTCTTTGTAGCTCTGTCTGTCTCCTTCCTTCTCTCTTTGTAGCTCTGTCTGTCTCCCTTCCTTCTCTCTCTTGTAGCTCTGGCTGTCTCCTTCCTTCTCTCTTTGTAGCTCTGTCTGTCTCCTTCCTTCTCTCTTTGTAGCTCTGTCTGTCTTCCTTCCTTCTTTGTAGCTCTGTCTGTCTCCTTCCTTCTCTCTTTGTAGCTCTGTCTGTCTCCTTCCTTCTCTTTGTAGCTCTGTCTGTCTCCTTCCTTCTCTCTTTGTAGCTCTGTCTGTCTCCTTCCTTCTCTCTGTAGCTCTGTCTGTCTCCTTCCTTCTCTCTTGTAGCTCTGTCTGTCTCCTTCCTCTCTTTGTAGCTCTGTCTGTCTCCTTCCTTCTCTCTTTGTAGCTCTGTCTGTCTCCTTCCTTCTCTCTTTGTAGCTCTGTCTGTCTCCTTCCTTCTCTCTTTGTAGCTCTGTCTGTCTCCTTCCTTCTCTCTGCAGCTCTGTCTGTCTCTTCCTTCTCTCTTGTAGCTCTGTCTGTCTCCTCTCCTTCTCTCTTTGTAGCTCTGTCTGTCTCCTTCCTTCTCTCTTTGTAGCTCTGTCTGTCTTCCTTCCTTCTCTCTTTGTAGCTCTGTCTGTCTCCTTCCTCTCTTTCTCTTTGTAGCTCTGTCTGTCTCCTTCCTTCTCTCTTGTAGCTCTGTCTGTCTCCTTCCTTCTCTCTTTGTAGCTCTGTCTGTCTCCTTCCTTCTCTCTCTTTGTAGCTCTGTCTGTCTCCTTCCTTCTCTCCTTTGTAGCTCTGTCTGTCTCCTTCCTTCTCTCTTTGTAGCTCTGTCTGTCTCCTTCCTTCTCTCTTTGTAGCTCTGTCTGTCTCCTTCCTTCTCTCTTTGTAGCTCTGTCTGTCTCCTTCCTTCTCTCTTTGTAGCTCTGTCTGCCTCCTTCCTTCTCTCTTTGTAGCCTTGTCTGTCTCCTTCCTCTCTCTTTCTCTCTTTGTAGCTCTGTCTGTCTCCTTCCTTCTCTCTTTGTAGCTCTGTCTGTCTCCCTTCCTTCTCTCTTTTGTAGCTCTGTCTGTCTCCTTCCTTCTCTCTCTGTAGCTCTGTCTGTCTCCTTCCTTCTCTCTTTTGTAGCTCTGTCTGTCTCCTTCCTTCTCTCTTTGTAGCTCTGTCTGTCTCCTTCCTTCTCTCTTTGTAGCTCTGTCTGTCTCCTTCTCTCTTGTAGCTCTGTCTGTCTCCTTCCTTCTCTCTTGTAGCTCTGTCTGTCTCCCTTCCTTCTCTCTTTGTAGCTCTGTCTGTCTCCTTTCCTTCTCTCTTTGTAGCTCTGTCTGTCTCCTTCCTTCTTTGTATCTGTCTGTCTCCTTCCTTCTCTCTTTTGTAGCTCTGTCTGTCTCCTTCCTCTCTCTCTTTGTAGCTCTGTCTGTCTCCCTTCCTTCTCTCTTGTAGCTCTGTCTGTCTCCTTCCTTCTCTCTTTGTAGCTCTGTCTGTCTCCTTTCCTTCTCTCTTTTGTAGCTCTGTCTGTCTCCTTCCTTTCTCTTTTGTAGCTCTGTCTGTCTCCTTCCTTCTCTCTTTGTAGCTCTGTCTGTCTCCTTCCTTCTCTCTTGTAGCTCTGTCTGTCTCCTTCCTTCTCTCTTTGTAGCTCTGTCATTTGATAACCCTTTTAACACAAGGCTCAAGCGCCGCTCATGATAGTCCGTTACTGAATATGGTTTGATACCAACCTGTCTATCATTTGATCTTTTTTCCAACATTGTTCCGCCATTCATTTACGTAAACCCATGTTATGGACTTTGTCTAGTTTTCACTCTGTTCTGTGAGTATCAAATTTACCAAGCACTCTTTCCTTATGTATCTGCCTTGTTCACATGTTCTGTCCTTGATATCTTCAGCATCCTTCTGTAGAACCTCATTTCCCTTTCAAGTTTTTTAATCTTTGAGATTGTCCTGCATTCACTGTCATATAGGCGGATATATATCCCATAAAAGTTCAGTACACTTTTCTTTCTTAACGGGCTTTTTTCTGTCTTTTGACAGACATATTTTGCTATCACAATGGTCCTTCGAATTTCAGTTTCCCCAGATATTTAGATTTTTGTATTTGTTTGATTTTGATACCTCCATTTTATAATTCTCATCTTGAGCTCGTTCTTTTGCTAACAACCATGCATTCTGTTTCTTCTACATCGCGAAAGATAAAATAGCAAAAATCAAAATTCCTTATACTGATTTTAAAGCTGTAGTGAAGAGAATAGTATGTAAAAAGTGGCAAAATTATTGGGCTAGATACACTAACAACAAACCTGGAGAATGGAACATTCAATACAGAAATAGAACAGGTTTTGCTGACCCGCCTTCACATAGGCCATACCTACATCACGCACCATCATTTACTGGAGGGTACAGAATCCCCAATATGTACCAGCTGTCAAAAAAAGATTGTCAGGCATATACCTTTTAGAGTAATTAGCCTTAACCTTAGGGTAGGGGGATAGGGCTACAGCTAACAACACTAATTCTTGACAACCTGTTTAGGAGGCGGTTTCCGGTTTTTCTCTTTTCTAATCTTCTCACTCTTATGTAGCCCCCTGCACATCAGTGGCGTTACCGACTTGCTTGGGGGTGATATGATTAAAAAAAAACCTTTGCTATAGCGCTAATGACTTAAACATAGCCTTAGCCCTAACCTAGGCCTTAATTTTAGCAATAGTACTAGCCCGATTTGTTGATTATTCTAATGTCTTTCCCTAAATATATCAATGTTGAGAAGCAGCTCTAACAAGTCTGTGACGTACTTTATGGAATGCCTTTGCACAGTCTATAGAGCACACACACATTCTGCCTTAGTATTGCTCCCTCTAATAACTTTTTAAGCATATCCTTGTTAGGGTGTCTTTGACAAACCCGCACTGTTCTCGTCTTGTCTATTGTCTGGTTCTTCTACATACTTTTGTTTCTTAACCAATGCTCTGAAAATATCTACTTTGGTCTTCCAATATGTAACCTGTGTATAAACTTTCTGATTGACTTTTGACTTGAATCTAAGTTTGGGGCGGGGTTAGTAAAGCACCCATATTTTTGACATCCGAAATTAGGACAATTTCTTGCCGTTTTCTTTCTGGAGTCCACATAACTCTACTTCTCTGATAGTCTTATCTGCAGTAATTGGGAATGCCTTAGCGTTGCTGTTAAGCATGTTAAAGCCTACTCGTTGGCTCTGTGGATGGCACTGAGCGTCTTCAATTAATGTGGTGTATGTCTGTTAGGATAATGCCCTCTGCAAAGTCTGTAGGTGGTAGAAGTTATCTATGTTGATACTTTTTCTCCCAGTTGACTGTTGTGCCTGCAGTCTTGTAATCAAGATCTAAACCTTCTCTGAAAAATGCTGTCTCCGTCTTGATTCCCTTGTTTTTAACTTGTCTCTGTTTTGGTTATAATCTGAATGTAAAGATCCTTTAGTAGTGTGATCTAAGGATGGCCTTCATTACTTTAAATAGTGGTGCGAACTTGGTGCCAGGATAGACTGTGGCCCACCACTGAGACTGTGGCGTAGTGTGTGGTCTACCTCAGTAAGAGTATATTTATAAATATGATTATTCGGCTGTTTATTGAAACTAATTATTTTCCCTAACCCTTACCAGACAGTCATGATACTTTAAGGTAAACCACATTCAAAATGTAGGTCACGTACTAGACCAGCACGGTAAACTTGATAGCGTCAGATGTCTTTTCAAAGTCAGTAAAGTGAAAAAGAAATTTATATTCGTCTGCTTTCTTTTAGATGACCGATGGAAAATAATATACGTTATATCATTTGAAAAATAGAACATTTCTGCACACAAAGAAGCAGCTATAACTTGTTTGTGTCATGGCTTTTGAGGCTAATAAAGCCTTTAGCAGCTAGAAGCAAAACTTTCATTGATACTTAATATTTGTTTCTTTTTCTTTTTTCATATCTTTTATTAGAAATAATAATGGCCCCTACATTTTTGGTTGGCAGGCAAAGTGTTTGACAAATATTAGATTCAAATTAAAGCTGTCACAGGAAAACATTTAATCAGCGTCAGACGAGATAAAAAAGAACAACTTTTATCGAAAATTATATCACTACTGAATTGATAAAAACTCGAGATAAAATTTGATTAACTTAGAATTTACGATGAAAGATAAAATTTACGCAGCATTTAACACGCTGATCAAATTATTTATCAATGTTTCAGCTCTTAAGCATGCATAGTTGTTTGCAAGTTCTTACTTTTTAAGTAACCCACTTTTAATATTTTCTGTTAAATCTTTGTGTGCATTTAAAGTCTGCTACTTCGTCTGTGTACCAGGTATAAATAACGTTTCAGTCGGCGTAATAATATGAGTAGAAAAATGATGTAAAGTCAGTCGAAATTAGTCCTTAAATCTATTTTTCTTTGTACGAAAACTGTCTTCATAATAAAAAAAAATATAGAATAAAATTAACTCAGAATTGTATTTCTGGAATATAAATGTTGGATTTAATTTTGTTCTTTCATTTTTTTTTTTCTTTGGCAATAATATGTTGAATGTGTTATGGAAAAGTAATGTTATGGAAATATGTTATGGAAAAGTAATATGTTGAAGACTGAAAATTATTAAAGGCCGATGATAGCAAAACTCTCCCGTCATTTACGGCATAAAAGATTCCATATTAATATTACTGAAGTTAGATGAACTTAAAAGATTTTTGTCGTGATTTTTATTCGATTTTTTTTTTTTTTTTTTTAAGCTGGAAGTTCATTGTGTATAAAGTACGCTTTTAAAAGACGAGACATTGGAAGGAACATTGGATTATCAAAAGATGCCTTTTAAAAAAAAACTAAGCAAAGACTTCAACCAGTTAACTATTGTACGTAATACACACGTCGACGATCATGTAGCTTTCGTGACATAACTGACTAGGCGGAAGATTTACACGCAGTAGGTTATTACTTTCTTCGCCCGACTGGTTGCCAACCAAGGCTATAGTACCCAATCTCTCTTATTCAACTCTTATCTGGAGTAAGAACAGATGGATTAATAGCTTTTCCAAGGCGATTTGTGCGCAAGTGAATGTAACAAACTGTCCGATTTCTAATTCGAACTTAGGAAACATGAAAACTTATGTAATAACTAGCAGTATAGCCCGGCGTTGTTCGGGTGTAATGGAAGGTATAAAGGACACACACACGCACAAACATCTTGCCTTATATATATATATATATATATATATATATATATATATATATATATATATATAACTTGATTAAATTCGGACCACTCCTATAACCCGATTTTTTCGATTGATTTTCGATATTTATCGGGTTTACCTCGGCACAAAACCGCAAGAACACTCGCAAACACTTATAGTACAACTGTAAATTTTCAAGAAAATCGGTTCAGCCGTTTTGGAGTCTATAGGTAACGGACACACATATGCACACACACAGTTCCATTTATAAATAAGTTTAGATAGATATTAGACTCTGAAACCGTTAAAATTTGCGTACAATAAAGATGACTTAGAGTTGGGCAATCATAAGGACTAATTGTGCAACATTTAAATATTCTGTCAAATTGAAAACTTACAACCTCGTAAATAGTTTAGTTATGTAGAACGACAAATAAAATTTATTAAAAAAAACTACAGAGTGCGATGAATAAATTGTCGACATTTTATATTAATTTTGTGCATATGCGTTATTTGCTTTGGATTCTATCAACTACAGTAGGGTTAGTTGGGTAGCAACTATGAGAAAAATAGCACCATGACATGACGCAATTCACTCCGCCAGAAATTTAGAAACGACGTGCTGTACTGTTCGGCATTCGCGTCGGAATCCCCAATAACATTTTATGGTATTTGTGCGTCAATTTGATGACAGTGCAGAGTATTCAGAAAGAGTTGGATGATTCAAATGTGATTACGAATGTACGTCAGCTCGGAAAACACACTCTAATCGTTCTGTTAAGAACTCCAGAATTTGTTGGTGTGGGGTTACTCAACACAGAGGCTTACATGAAGTGCTCCGGGGAGGTCAAGAGGGTGGCTGCTGTCGGAAAGCTGTCTGGCAACAGGACTCTGCACCATTCCACAGAAACAGGAAAACCTAGCCATGTCTGTCAGACAATTTCCGCTTACATCTGGCCACCTAACTCCCCAGACTGCAATCTCCTTAATTGTGTGGGACACAGTTGAGCAAGAGACCAACGAAACTCCTTGTAACACCAAAGACAAACTAAAAGTAAGGATTATGGCAGCATTCATTAACTTAGCGAATGTCCAGAAGAGATTCACGAAAATCTGAAGCCGTAAAAGAGGCAAAAGTTGAAGCCAGTGGCGATTTTATTGAATACATTTACTTAGTATTTAAAGACATTTTTTTGCAATTTTAGTAAATGCTAAAATATGTCAGTTTTTGTGGGTTTTTTTGTTTTTTTTTGTGTTTTTTTTTTTGTGTTTTTTTTTTTGTGGTTTTTTTTTTTGTGGTTTTGTGGGGGGGTTGTGGCTGTGGGTTTTTTGTGTTTTGTTTGTGTTTTTTTTTTGTTTGTGTGTTTTTTTTTTGTTTTGTGGTTCGTTTGTTTTTTGTTTTGTGATTGTTTGTTTTTTTTTGTTTTGTGGTTTGTTTGTTTGTTTTTTTTTGTTTTGTGGTTTGTTTGTTTGTTTGTTTTTTTTTTTGTTTTGTGGTTTGTTTGTTTGTTTTTTTTTTGTTTTGTGGTTTGTTGTTTTTTTTGTTTTTTTGTTTGTTGTTGTTTTTTTTGTTTTGTGGTTTGTTGTTTTTTTTTTTGTTTTGTGGTTTGTTGTTTTTTTTTGTTTTGTGGTTTGTTGTTTTTTTTTTTTGTTTTGTGGTTTGTTGGTTTTTTTTTTTTGTTTTGTGGTTTGTTGGTTTTTTTTTTTTTGTTTTGTGGTTTGTTGGTTTTTTTTTTTTTTGTTTTGTGGTTTGTTGGTTTTTTTTTTTGTTTTGTGGTTTGTTGGTTTTTTTTTTTTGTTTTGTGGTTTGTTGGTTTTTTTTTTTGTTTTGTGGTTTGTTGTTTTTTTGTTTTTTTTTTTGTTTTGTGGTTTGTTGTTTTTGGTATTTTTTTGTGGTTTTTTTTTTTTAGTATTTTTTGTGGTTTGTTTTTTTGTTTTGTTTTGTTTGTTGTTTTTTTTTTTTTGTTTTGTTTTGGTTTTTTTGTTTTTTTGTTTTTTTTTGTTTTTTTTTTTGTGTGTGTTGTGGTTTTTTGTGTTTTTTTTTTGTTTTTTTTTGTGTGTGTGTGTTTTTTTTTTGTTTTTTTTTTTTTGTGTGTGTGTTTTTTGTTTTTTGTTTTTTTTTTTTTGTGTGTGTGTTTTTTTTTTGTTTTTTTTTTTGTTTTTTTTTTTTGTGTGTTGTGGTTTTTTTTGTTTTTTTTTTTTTGTTTTTTTTTTTTTTTTTTTTTTTTTTTTTTTTTTTTTTTTTTTTTTTTTTGTGTGTGGTTTTTTGTTTTTTTTTTGTTTTTTTTGTTTTTGTGTTGTGGTTTTTTGTTTTTTGTTTTTTTTTTTGTTTTTTTTTTTTTGTGTGTGTTTTTTGTTTTTTTTGTTTTTTTGTTTTTGTGTGTTGTTTTTTGTTTTTTGTTTTTTGTTTTTTTGTTTTTGTGTGTTGTGGTTTTTTGTGTTTTTTTTTTTGTGTGTTGTGGTTTTTTGTTTTTTTTTTTTTTTTTTTTTTTTTTTTTTTTTTTTTTTTTTTTTTTTTTGTTTTTTTTTTTTTTTGTGTGTGTTGTGGTTTTTTGTTTGTTTGTTTTTTTTTGTGTGTGTTGTGGTTTTTTGTTTGTTTGTTTTTTTTTGTGTGTGTTGTGGTTTTTTGTTTTTTTTTTGTTTTTTTTTTGTGTGTTGTGGTTTTTTGTGTTTTTTTTGGGGGGGGGGGTTGTGGTTTTGGGGGGGTTGTGGTTTTTTGTGGGTTTTTTTTTGTGGTTTTTTTGTAATAGTCTCGATTATATTGTTTATCCTAAAGTCACCGATTAGGGCACAGTACCTAACGAAGACAAACGTATTCAGCTGAAACAATGAGAAAGGTGTAGCAACGAAAATTAGAAAATGAATTCCAGCCCATTATGTAGATGTAGTATAACATTCTCTGGGGAAATTCCGACAACAAAAAAAATCTTCCAAGATTGTAAGGTTTATTCAAGTAAACCTTTACCACGAATCTTAGTGCTCAAGAAGTACAACAAATACTCTTATGCCAGACTTGATTAAACCTGAAAAACAATTAACAAGTATGTTTTTGTAAGGAGATGTAGTCATAATTCTGAACGTTTGTGTTTCTTTAAAAGTACACAATAAGAACCTAATCCTCCAAATGTCACACACTTCCCACTTGTTTGACCTCTAAACCGATGCTTTTTGGACGAGGTGCGAGAAGAGGTGACGATCGACATGTCTCGCTGAGATGAGAACAAGACAGTGATGGCCTTCCCAGGCGCAAGAAAAAAAGAACAGTTTGTGGGTGCGGAAACTAACATAAATTTGACTTTAAAATGCGCGCAGAAAAGGTGATTTTTTTTTTTTTTTTTTTTTTTTTGCGTTTTATTTCAATGTTTTTGTCATTGTTACTTCTTTCAACGCCATCTTTGATTTCAACAAGTCACCAGGATTTTCGTTTTATGGCGTTTACACTTGAGTTTTCTACTATTCGCTTGATCAGTTTTTTTTATACTGGGCTATCAAAAATCAGATTTGTTTTCATTTTTGTACAGAAATATGGCTTTTAATAATTCAAAACACCGAAAATATTTCTTACATTTCTTAATTTTGAAGAGGATTTCTTAAATCTACATTCGATGTTATTTTCTCATCACTTACCTTCAGAATGGCCTTTTCTCGGTAAAAGAAAATCCTAGTTAACGTTATTTACATAGTTCGGACTGTTGTCCTCATCTTTATTGCTATGTTGACATTTCAGTCGTCGTACGCTTTGGCCTTCTTCAGGTCCTAGGAATTTCGAACCGAACTATTCATTTCGATCACCGGAGTATCATTTTCATTCAATGTGCGATGCTAATTCCAAAACATGACCCAGTAGATAGGTGTTGTTTAGTTCCAGTGACTTGACCCAAAGTTGTGAGTTCAATACCAGGCTACAGTAGTGATGAACAAATAACTTAGAGTTGAGTTAAAAAGGAGAGAACTACATGGCGACTGAAAGTGGCTCATCGCACATGGAATGAGAATGATATACCCCAGAGATCAAAATAAAGGGTTAATTTCGAAATTTCTAGCACCTGAAGAAGGTCGAAGAGTACAACGGCCGAAACGTCATAAACATGACAATAAAGATAACAAGACAGAACAATGTAAATAATGTAGATATTACTTCACCTCAGAAATATAGACCAAAATTTAATTACTCACGCCTTCAAATTCAAAGGCCGCGTTTTTCTTATAAAATTTTTTTTTTACTAAATCCTTAATGACAAGGGCGCCTTCCCGATGAATACGAAGGGGGTGATGGTTTATTCCTGTGTGCATGGCATGGTGGTTCCTAGCCGCAAATGTTCGAACTGATGGAACATTTTCCATGTAAATAGCGATAGTAACGAGAGGCTAGCAACTTTGCAACTGTTGGAAAAGAGCTTCTACAGTTGAAAATAACTGTCGAAAAGCCGTGTAAATGCTTTTGAATTCTATCAAGTCAAGAAAAGAGGACTGGGAAAGTCCAGCCCAGATATAGCAGCAATACTTCATTTTTAGTCTGATCTTATTCTTGCACTAGGTAGAAAATGGCAGGTACTTTATAGATGGACAATTGACAAAGTTAAACATTGCAAAGAAACGGGTATTACTAAACAAGAAAATACAAGAATCTCTGAAGCTGAAATAAAACTCTGAACCTTTTTAAATTGATTTGGTGAGAAATCACGGCATACAGTCAGGTGTCCGTGTTCGTTCGGTCGTGTATTCCTAGGTAAAGTTTTAATTCTTCATTTCTATTTCATTTATCTTAATTTCTTCATTGAAATTATTCATACTATACAAATCTAGGTCCCTTAATAAGCAGTACGAATTGTCAATAGATATGGCTCCCTCAGGGGCGCTTTTTTTTTCTTCAGGAAGCTTCTTTATCTGTAGCAGCTAGTCTTTTTGTTTCGGTATTTTATTTTTTTTTTTTTTTTTTTTTCGAAAAGAACTTTATGCTGACAGCAAAATAATCAGCGGTTTCCAGGAGAAGACAAGAACAGTTTGTGTTTAACTGAATTACTATCTTTTTTTTCATATCAGCCTTGATTAAGGGTTACCATATTTAAGGTTCTGTAATAGAATAGTCACCAAAATTAACATGAAATACAAACCAAAAATTAATGTCGAACAATTCTTTATCTAACCAAAACAATTTCAGATAATTTATAGACATATATGGAACTATTCATGAGATTACAGATTTTTGGCCTTATTTGTAAGTTTCAATTTTTTACCATTTTAAAAAGTAATTTTGCCAGTTTAACGTAATCAGTCTCTTCCTAGCGAGATATTGAAATTATCTACGATCTAATTACTCATTCGACAAATACAAGACTATTCGAAAAATCACAGTTCTTAATCTTTGCAACGAGCAGATTCTAAGAACTACAGGTCCTACCATGATTCATTATGGGCGACCACAGTCTTAACATAAGGTATGCAGATGATGTAGTGAAGAAAAGCAAGAAAGAACTAAACGTCAACTACAAGAGAATGCATAGATGTGGATGAGCCTAAAGTGCGAATTGCAAACGTGAGATACCAAAATCAAACAAATACAAAAATATTTGGGAAATATTTTTGCAGAGGAAAAAGTGTCACACTGAGGTCCCAAGGCGTGTTGGGATAACCAAGGAAGCATTCCAAAAGATAGGACAATTACAAAGCAGGAGGAAAACATCGCAACAAACATAACGAGGAAGGAAGGCTTGGAAAATCGTGTATAATATATTTAGTGAGGTCGAGTAAATGAATGACGGAACAGGGATTAGGATAAATAAAGTTCATTAAAAGACACAAGGGACAGAAAATCGTGGAGAGCCGTGATTGCCTACGTCTTACAAGGTGCATAATAAGTTCTATTTATTAAGAAATAAGTACGCTGGTGTTTCGTCAAATCTTTGGTAACGTTTTCGATGACAGATGCTGTCGAGGGGCAGTGTAAGTTATGAGGTGCGGTCAGCATTTGGGCTGAAAAAAGTTTTCGTGTCTGCTTTCAGCTCCGTGTCTGCTTTCAGCTCCGTGTCTGCTTTCAGCTCCGTGTCTGCTTGCAAATAGAAGCCTTTATATCTGACTGATACATCAGAATGATCAGGTCTGTTATTTACCAAAATTTTTCATTGCCTGTATGCTACATTGAGAAACTAAAAACACGTAAGCCTTAAAGAAACGAGAAAAGCACCTTACTTCTGGTTTCTATGGTAAAAGATGACAGTAATCAAAAGCTTAATGGAAAAATTCCATAACTGTTTTTTCGTCGGTATCTCTGTGAAATCATGATAATGGTCTTGGTTGAAAAATACCGAGAAGAAAGCTAAAATGTCTAAAAAAAAAAAAAAAAAAAAAAAATCGAACTGTTAAATCACATTTGGTATTTTTTTTCGTTCTGACCTCTGCTCATTTTTTTTAATTCCCACCTTTGCTCAGACAGTTCTTTGTTTTAGGCCCCGATATTAAAGGAAAAAAACTGGCAACAATTATTTATTTTACTACTTTAATTTGTCTTATACATTTTTTTGTATAAAAGTAAATTATAAAAGCCTAATAGCCTTAATTCTCACTAACTGTAATGAGGTACTGTTACTGAAGCATGTCAACGGTGCCCAAAGCTAGACAAACGTGGAACGGTGGTAAAGAAACAATGAAAGCCTCTACCTTCTATTTTAGCTTCCTTCACATGCACACACTCACCGGCTTTCAGATCGTTTCATTTTTTTTTCTTTATTGAATGGGCGAAAAAAGCCGCCAGCCTCGACTTTCTGTTCAGATGAAAGAAAGCGCCTACAGACGTTTCAAAGAAGTGGAAGTTTGTAAAAAAAAAAAAATTTTAATTAAAACAAAAAACAAACGCAATAAATTCTTGTCGCAATTTATCTGCGGCTCAACGCAGTTTCCCAATCCACAAATTAAAACCTTGTTGAGCAGAAATGATTTCATCCGAGAGACTCGCTTCAGCCGAGTCAACCGGAAACAAAACTGGAGATTCCTGTTCGACTTCTGGCTGTACTTTTTTTTTCTCACACGCGCTTTCTCTGTCCGTCACTTAAAGAGGCTTACGGCCATATCGCGTTGAAACACCGGTTACAGCATGATCACCGAAGTTAAGTAACATCGAGCTGAGAATAGCAGCTTATGCAAGCTTTAATATGCCTGTAGCGTAATAGGCTTACAGCCACACCACGTTGAAACTACGAAGTTAAGCAACATTCGAGACAGGTCAGTATCTTAATAGATATCCACTAGGGAATACTCAGGGCTGTAACATTTGCCGCGGAGGTGATGTAATAATATGATAATGGCTCAGAAGTGTCAATTGGAGAGCCGGGTTCCAATTAAAGTTGAATTCGTTATATGACGCACAAATACCCTTGGGGAAAGTAATTATCTACCTCTTTTCCTCCAAGCAATAACCCATAGTTATTGATACCCCGTTAAACAAAAGCAATCAATCTCCATTATGTTCGTGCAGCCCTGCGTTTCTTTAATCGCAGAATTTGGTTTCATGTATTTTGCCTCGACTCGAACACTGGACAGTTTTTATTTTATAATCACATCACCCCAAGCAAGGTATTTACTGTCCCTGTTTTGCAGGGGGTTGCATAGGAGGAAAGTTATGAGGAGTCACAGGTTATAGGAGGTGTCAGGAAGCGGGTAAGAGAAGGATGAGAATACTGATAAGTGGAGTGGACGGAGAAAGGAGCATGAGAGGATGCAGGTTAGTGAGATAGGAGATGACTATTGGCTTTACATTTGAATTCTTGAATATTGTAGCTGTCGGGGAAGCAAGTAAATGAAGAGGAATTCCACAGGCGGAAAGTGCGAGAAAAGAAGCTGATGGAGTAGAATTTGTTTACATCTTATTGGTTTCACAGTAAGAAAGGGTGGGACCTAGTTGCTAGTCTTGTGGCTCAAGTAAATAAATATATATAGGGGGGCACCAATGAGCTAAGTTCATAGGAGCAGAAGCTGTGAATGTATTTGTAGAAGAGACACAGGGAAGCCACATTGCGCCGGTGAGAAAGTGACTATCTGAGCTGCTAAGTCAGGAACGATCACATTACAGATTCTCCGTTGAATTTGGTCAAGGACACTTAAGTGGGTAGCAGGAGCACCCGACCAGATATGGCAATAGTATTCGATACACGGGCAGATGGTAGATTTATATATGTGCAGGAATATTTCAGACGGCAAAAACTGCCTGGCCCTACACAGAGAACAGACTTAGCGGCGGATTTAGCTATAGATTCTATATAGTCATTTCACTTGAGGTCTGTTGTGATTTAACCCGAGGAGGCGCAGTGTTTTTATCCATGCTAATTGGGGGGGGGGGGTAGGAGTGATTGTCTGTGATGGTTAATAGATAGCAGTTTTGTTTTAGAAGCATTAAAACTCACGAGCCATTTCTTATTCCAGTTCGCTACGGATCGGAGGTCTTGTTCAAGCTCGGCAGCGAGGTTAGCTTTGTCAGCCTATGTAGATGTTTAATCGATGCTAGAGTAAGTCGTAGTGTTGTCAGCGTGTATGCCTACTTGGGATCTTATTACATCTGGGATATCGTTAATGTAGATAAAGGCATAGGACCTAGAATAGAGCCTTGAGGAACATCGGCATTCGCATGATAGTATTAGGAGGCATGTCCGTTCAATACTACCTTTGATTTGAAAGGAATGCCTAGATAAGGTTAAACAATTGTCCAGTTATACCATAGCCTCTCAGCTTGCGTAGAAGGCCAGCATGCTAGACTCTGTCAAAAGCTTTGGAGTTATGGAAATATGAAATTCTATCGGCTACCAAGCAAGCTCACGCATTATAAATCTTGTACATTACCATAAGTTGTCTCCAACCAGCACGAGAATGGATAAATCTGTATCTTTCTTTTAGCCCAACATTGTAACTACTAAGCGTGATCCTCAAAAGCCAAGCATATCAATAAGAGAGGTCATCGATTGATACACATGGCAATTGTAACAAATTATAAGAAACATTAATCAATATGTTGGCTATTGCATTCACTTGAATAATATGCTAATGGGCTTCCATATTTATGAAAGTGGTTTGAAATTAATTAGCTAATTAACCAAATAATTTCATTGGTTAATAATCTCGTCCAATGGAAATTAGCGGCTGGAAAGTGATAAGTGGGCAGATTTCACTTTGTGGAATTTTATTCAGATAGTCGACAATTCGCCAGATTGTTTCTCAAACGTTTCGTCTGTTAACAAATTTCATATTAATTCATTTGCTGATTCTAATGTCACAATTTTATTCAGACCGTCGATTTACGACAGTGAGAACATTCGAAGACACATCGAGGGTGGCTATGTTCAACATATCAGCTGCTTTAAGCGCACGGCTATGAAATCTTGATACCTTTGCGATCATGGAATTGAGTGAAAATGCCACGTTCTCAATTTAGTTATATCAGTAGCAGCAATATGTTTTTCCTTGAAGCATTGTCAATTTTTATTACTAGTCTTGACTAGAATGTTTTATACCCTTGAACAATCCTCAGTAAAATAAAACTCTGAATTTGCGCAGTTTATTTTTACGAGTCATAAAATCGAACAATTTTCATGTTACAACCTTTTGTTTTAAATGTCTCGTGATAAAGTTTATAGTCTAGAACAAGTTTGAAATTTTACTGTCTGTATAGTGATCTAATAAGCGAAGCGTACATCTGCCGTAAGGCCAAAAGTATAAAGCACCCATTGAGGACTAAATTCACTATCTTCTAAACTGATCTAGTGAAATAAGCTTGCTATTATACTAAGTCAAGTTACGTTGTGTCCATAACACAAATGAATAAAAATTGTATCAAAAATATTAATTCAATCATTCTAAAGCAATGAGAATCGACATTACTTTCCTCATCTATATACAAACACGTGGCATTCTCGTTATCGGACAAACAGTTCACAAGGACAGGTGGTCAACACATACGCCAACGGAAATTTGTTACTTCTCCGTCCATAATAGTAATATTCATCCTTTAGCAATCAACGAAACTCCACGGTAAGAGAATGGCAGATACTTCATGTATGTACGCACATCTACTAGGAAACATAGCCGAAAAAATGCATACACTGTTTATCTAAACGTTTGTCTGATTCCGATACATATTTGTTCTACATCTGACACTAACTTTATATTTTGAGCTAGTATTTCTCTGTTGCCCTAAATAACAACCAAATAATTCATTTTGTTTTAACGGATTGCAATTTCGAATGTATTTGTGTGTGTATGTATATATATATATATATATATATGTTGGGTGCGTGGGATTAAGTACTCGATTATAACTCTACTCATTTTAGATATCTAAGTTTTAAATTGAACTTTTAAAAATAAGTCTTCTTGAAACTTTTATTTTAGCTTTAATTGAAAGCTAAAAAGCAAAATACTGCAGCATTTCAAACAGAAAATTAAATTAATTGGAATCTTTTTTTTTCTTTTAATCTTTAAATATTTCGGCCATTTTTAAGCGATCAAAACATTTGTAAACAAAACTTAATTCTCGGTAATAAAAATCTTGCAAAAATAAACTATAAATCTGGGGCACATAATTTTTGAAAAATTAAATTTAATGTTAAATTAGTCTAGTTTACGCAAGTATTACTTATTTACAGCATGAAATTTAGAATAAAACTTTTTTCTTAAACACATCATTCAACTTTCTGACCTTTCGACTATGCGTTGACAGATTTGACAAATACGAGATAAGTATGGCAATCACAAGTGACACAAATTTACAAGGTTTTTTCTGTAAGGGGAAAGAACTCTGAAACACTTGAACTTTTGATTTACACATAGAAATTAACATACAAAAAAATGTTAAAAATTAGGAAAGAAGGACAATTTTCAACAAATCTTTGAAATATATCAATGCTTTTAAAACATAATTTTAAAAAAAATAAAGACTATTTAAGATTTCATTATTAATCAAAAAAGATTTTCCTTGATTTATATTTATTCAAGCAATTAAGTTTATCAGATAAAATGTCATAGTTATATTGCATTTTTTATCTTATTATTGAGAGCAGATTTTCGGAAATAAAGGCAAAATTTTCCAAAAAATAAAAGATGTTTTACATTCTCCAATGAGTCCTGCGATTAACTAATAAAATCAATTATCGCAACAAAATTTAATTAAAATTTCATCAATTTACGTAGAGGTGGGGTAACTTCTTCTAGGGTAACAGATGTAAAAAAAAAAAAATTGCCCTTTTTTTATTATTATTATTATTATTATTATCTGACAATTATTTGATCATTGCAAGAATTTACAAATGTTTGTCACCGGAAAAAACTAATTTATATCATTGTTTTCCATTGTAAACTCTCGTAACAATTTGGTTACCCGCTAACTAAAATCAAGATTTTTCTTATCAATTTCAAACGTGTTAGAAGGAATAAATTTTTTTTCAAATAATTCAAAAAATACTTTGATCTTTACTCTTAATATAAACATTTTCTTAGAAAAAGTGCGTTTTTAAGTTTTGGGCTTTTTATTCATACATACTATGCTGTTTTTTTTTTTTTGTTTTGTTTGTTGTTTTTTTTTTTGTTTTGTTTGTTGTTTTTTTTGTTTTGTTTGTTTTTTTGTTTTGTTTTGTTTTGTTTTGTTTTGTTTTTTGTTTTTTCTCTCCATAGATTTAGTGGGGTTACCTAGTACGGATATGGAATTAAGTACTCGGTTATAACCGTAGAACTTTCCTTATCTTGATTATTATTACTGTTTTGTTTGTTTTTCTACTGAAAGCTTATATTACAAGGGCTCGCTGCCTTTTTAAACGCATTAAGTTTCAGTAACGTACGTGATTTTTATCTAATGGGTCTTTCAATTAATGTTAATCTTTTTGTTTTTTTTTGTTTTTTGTTTTTTTTTTTCAATGTTTTCTTTGTCAACAGTGGTCCATTTAATAAGTTTAAATTTAACTGCTATAAAAAAAATTAATTCGTATGTTGTAAATAAAATTATAGTTAAAGCATGTGTTTTTTACCTTAATCCGTATTCATTGTCTAGGTCCGTTGTTTGTAATTGCACAAGGAGTATAACAGATGTTTGCATAGACATGGCATATCGGGCGGACGAGTCTTAAATTGGAAACATGAATAGGCCAACACTTTCCTAAACACATCAAATTACATTTAAGTAATCAGACTCATGTGTCACAATCGGCACGCGATTCAACAGCCGGACAACACCTTTTGGAATATGAGATACGCTCGTCACGTTTTACAACGGGATCATTTCCGATTCTGCACGCAGGAAGGTCTGTAGTAAGGAGATGGTTAGATGTTTATGCTCCCGAGGATTTATCTGAATCATAAATATTAGAATTATCAGAAGGTTGAAATATGGAAGAATAAGTGTTTTGTTTGTAAAATAAGTGGAATTTTATTAGCAGAATAACTTCAATATGTAAATCTGAAGTTAAATGCTAAAAGAAAATATACGTAGTTAATCACTTTCTAAGTTAAATTTTTAATGAGAAATAGGAGCAAGGAGTTAAGTGTCCAGAATTCTAGTTGTAAGTAGCGAATGTGTTTAAAGTCTGTATTCCTTTCTCCTTTTTTATAGCCGGCGAGAAAAGGAAGCTGAAGCAACAACGGAAAATGGTACTTATCGAAGTTAATTTTTAGGAATCAGTTGAAGATGTTTTGTCTTTGACTACGGAAATGTTGAGGATGAAGAAGAGCTAAAAGAATAGTTTGAATGAAGAACAAAAGTGTGTCGGAACTTTGTCCGGGTCAAATTTTAATTTTTTTTTTTTTTTTTTTTTTTTTTTTTTTTTTTTTTGTCACATGTTGCTGGTGTATAATATCGCTGCTTTCATCTCACTGACTGATTCTTTCTTTGCGTTTTCATAGACGTTTAGTTTTTTAAACTAGATTGCTAACTTTTTTCTCGCATTTTCAAATCGCTTCCTCCATGGGCTAGAAAATTAATTTAACATCTGATCGCAAAATCCGGTTTCGTTTTTTCCTTTCAGTATGAGGTCAATCCTTTTCCTGTTTGTTAAAATTAGAATGTCCCACACAATTGTTAATGTTTGTAAAAAATGAAGAGTTGCTTTTAAGTTCGTGTTTACTACAGGTTCAAACACCATGTGTTAGTTTTGGAGGTTATTTGCCTTAAATTGCTTCAACCATATATGTACAAAAAAGGACAATTTAGTGCGGTTTTTGAACTTGTTTGGAAACATGTGAGCGATCATTTTCTGTTTTTATACTCTGGTTGGTTCAGTTATTTACTTAATTTTACGTATTTACATTAGTCTTAAAATTTTTAGACATGTTCCAGCCTTATCTCTGAGAATTCTCCTGCACAACTTACTATTTCTATTAAGCAAAATACTCTGTATTTCAAACATATATTCATTGTAATTTAAAATTTTGAGATCTTTTTAAATTTTCAATTTGTCAGCCATTTTTGGACCGATCAACACATTTGTAAACAAAAGTTAATTCTCGGTTTTAATTTTGCAAAAATAAAATATACATCTCTCACTTTTTGAAAATTTACAGTAATCAGATTTGAAAGAAATATTTTATGGCATGAAATTTAGAATAAAAGTATTTCTTAACCACAAAGATCTGAATTGTTGACCTATCAAATAGGTGATGACAGCACCTGTTATCAATCTGAAAGTATGGTGACCAAAAATTGACATAACCCAGTATATTTCGTTAGGGGAACAACCCTGGAAACATGTCCTTTTAATGTCTCTAATTTTCCATAATGAAAGAAACTGTGCAGTTTCTAATAAAATTAGAAATTACTTTCATCATTTATCCATCACACCCAGATGGTGGATAGGGCAGCAACTTTTTGTTGCTGTTTCTATAACACTTTTTTTTACGGGGCAGGGTTGTTAGCCCTGTCCCCAACCCCCAAACCTGGTGGACCATTTTGGTCCTTATGTTTACAGCACCTTGAAATTACTTTAAAAATCTTAGTTCTGAAAGATTTGTAATAAGCTATTCAATTTTCTATTTGTAAAGTTGTTTTTTTTTTAACGAATGAATAACTGAAGACATTGAGTAACTGAATAGAATTTAAAAGTTGTTTAAAATTTTAACTAACAAAGAAAATAATGAAAAGAATTTTTATAAAAATGCATTATGGAAATTTTTTTTTTTTTCAGAATATATCTTCAATTTCACAAAATCAATTAAATATATCTACATTAAAAATAGCGTAGTTTTAATGAATTTTTTTTATTTGGAGCAGATTTTCGGAAAAATTGATTTTTTTTTTTTTTTTTTTTTTTTTTTTTTTTTTTTTAGGTTACATTATTTATATTCCCAATAAGTCCTGCATTTAACTAATAAATAAATAAAAATTGATATAGATAATGTATTTCTAGAAGTTTTATGCAATTAATTGAAGTGAGGGTAACAGATATTTATGAATAAGTCCTGAAAGTTTAATTAAAATCAGACGATTAGTTGATTTTTGCAAGAATTTTCAATTTTTTTTTTTTTTTCTCAACGCAAAAAAAAAACTATTAGCGTAAAATCGTTTTCCTTAATAGTCACGCTAGGTAAAGATAGCGTGAATCACTGACGGGAAACAAAAATTTTAATTGAAATTTCGAATGAGTTAGGATTACAATATTTTAATTTTATCATTCCTCTTAATAATAGCATAAGCATTTTGATAAAACTTAAGTTTGAAACCTTTTAACATTATGCTATGCTGTTTTTTTTTGTTTGTTTTTTTTTTTTTTTGGCAATTTAGTGGAGGTCATACGTGACAGACGCTTGGACGATCATGTCTCGAGACATGATTGACTGGACAGATTATCCCCTAATAGGTTGCCATTACTTTCTGCGGTAGACTGGTTGCCAGCCAAAGCTATAGAACCCAATCTGTTCGAGTGTTTAACAATAACTGGAGGCAAGAGACGGAAAATAGCTTTCTCAAGGGTATTTGCGCGTAAGTGAATGCAATGAATTCAACTGGAATTCGAACTCGGCTCCCCGATTTCTCGTTCTCAGCCGATATCCACTGAACCACAACGCACATTTTGCCAACGAGTGGTCCCTGAAGACGTGTTGGCTGACAGGCAGCCTAGGCTCTAATTTTTTAAAAATGGATAAAATTATATATACACACACACTGAGAGGTGGGGGTTCATCAGATTATTTCAGGAGGTTTTTTTTTTCTTTTTAATCATTTCACCCCGAGCAAGGCAGAAACGCCACTGATGTGCAGGGGGTTACATAAATGTAAAAAGATTAATTAGAAAAGAGTGAGGAGTACAAGCTAGTTAGAAAGGAACAATAGAAAGCTGAGAAAGCAGGTGCGATGACAGATACATAGGTGGAGAGAAAGGGAAGGTTATACAGGGGTGGGGAGAGAGCTAGAGTCCAGTGGTTAGTAGATGAGTATTAACTTTGCATTTAAATTTCTGGAGGTCGTAGCCGTCAGGAAAGCAAGAATACGGGAGTGAGTTCCACAGGCGGGAAGTGCGAGAGAGGAAGCTGCAGGAGTAGAATTGTCGTCTGCATTTGGCTAACCTAAGTGTGAATGGGTGGGACCCAGTTGCCAGTCTGGTTGCACGGGTAAACACCTGTTGAGGAGGCATCAGTGACTTAAGCTCATCCAAGCAGAAGCCATAAATGTATTTATAGAAGAGACAGAGGGAGGCCACATTTCGACGATGGGAAAGTGGCTGCAGTCGAGTCGCCAGATCGGTACCTATCACATTACAGACTCTCCTTTGGAGCTTGTGAAATAATCTTTTTTTTCTTCTTTTTCTTTGAATTCTCTGTATTTTACTTGCTCTTTGTGACACGTTCTCCTTAATTAATTTGACTCTTCAACTAAATCCGTTTGGTAGGGTTCGGATTGTGAAACTTTCCGGTAGTCGGATACGGAAAATCGTAATGAATGTTTGATGGTAACACGTGCTTCGACTTACTCATCGTAAGAGCAACATGGGCAGCCAGCACAGCGCCCACAGCACAAATCTGAGCAAACACTCCTTGAACCATATTTGCTTTGATTTCTGCTGCGGGCGCTTAACCCATGTCAACATGGATTACTTGCTTGCAGCAATAATACAGCCGTGTCCTCCTCCTAATGAAACTTCCTCTCGTCTTGAAAGCCTCCAATTATGTCTCGGATAAGATGTTTATTTGAAAGTTGGGATGTAGTTCTGTTGGGTTTAGCGCGGAGAGCGATATTTTTAGTTTTTCCTCTGGCAGTTTTTAACCCTTGTAATGGGGACCACTTATCACGTTTTCCTTTTATGTTTGTTAGAATGTTGAATAGCTCTGTAGGGATGTATAATCGCCCCTTTTTCTTTTCTTTTCTTTTTTTTTTTTTTTTTTTTTTTTTTTAACTACTGTCCTCAGGAACTTAAGGACCACGTTGCGACAACCTAGGTAGACAATAGCGAACTGATGTGACCCATGAGATAACCAGCGCTGGTTACAACGCGTTCGAAATAGAAACATTCAAATTGAAGATATCCACCGATATAAAAAAAACATAACACGTTTTTAAAACGTTTATTCGTTCTTTCACATAATTTGCATTTTTTTTTTTTTTTTTACATGTGCCATCATTTCTCTGTGGGATAAATTTTGATAAATATACAGATTGCGGCATTTTTTGACATTAGTATATTCTAGTACTATATAAAGTGTTATCACCTCAAATAAAGTATATCAGGGATATATGAATGCCTAGTGTGGGAGTGGAGAAAGCAATCTCTCTCTTACCAAGCAGCCAATTAAGCATTTATCCAGAGCCTTGCCCAACCAGTTCTGCTGTCCTTCCTACAGTAGGAAGGTAATTCAATTTTCCAGCAGTAGTATCCTCACACAGGTGACCCATCATGCTCTTCAAGAGGTTTGGAAACTAGATTGACATTCATGCTCGTTAGACCTGTGCTTCATTGAACATATATTGGAAGATTTATTCAGTCAGTTCTCTACAGTAAATGACTGTATTTACGATGTCTGACTAGTGTTAATAAACCCTTTATTTTAAAATTTGTGCCAATATATATCTGTTTACCTAAGCTTGTTGTATATTATACCTGACTGAATTTCTGTGATAGTTTGTATTTACATGCAGACTATTTACGGTCGTTTTCAAGTATTTGTCGATAAAGGTAATATGCGAAGCATAACTAGTCAGTTAAGTGCCATACGTGAGACATGTTCGGGCGATCATGTCTCTTTCGAGACATGACTGACTGGGCAGAAGATTTTCCTTCAGTATGTTGTAATTACTTTCTGCGGTAGACATTTGCCAACCAAGGTTATAGAACCCAATCTGTACTGTTACTTAACCTGTAGCTGGAAAAAGCAACGGATTAATATTTTCTATTAATGTGCACAAGTGAATGCAAGGAATTTAACTGGAATTCGAACTCGACTCTCAGATTTCTCGTTCCGAACCGATATCCACTGCACCAAAACGCATAACGAGAGAGATAACCCTAAACATGATAAGCGGGGCGGGCCATTCTACCCCCGTAGATTAAATAAAGGAGTTTGTTCAAATTCTCTGAAGATTACTCGGTCGATAAACATCTGAAGGCCGGAGGGCACAACGGCCGAAACAGCGAGATAACAAAGTTTAGGACAAGACACTGTTTTATATTGCCCATCTATTCAATATTTAGCAAATAAAAAACATTCCGTCAGTTGGAATTTTTCTCCCTCTCTAGTGTATTTATGAATCTCTTCGGGACAGCTCCACGTGCCCCGATAATTCAAATTTGAAATGCCACTTTTATATTCCACTTGATTTCGTTTTAATTCTTTGGAAAGATCTAGGTCCTCGTTCAGTCGGCGAACCTGACACTCCTAGAGAAAGATCCCCTGGCTACTGCGTACAGACTAACTGTTGTAAAACCAATACCGAGTGTTTATTTATATCAATAACAGCAGGACAGTAGGCTTGGTAGTTTTAGTTTCGTACTTCACGACTAACACAAAACAGTATCCATCCCCCGCGGTAAAAAGACTTGCATTATTATTAAATATAAATTTCCGACTCTGTCAACCAATGGTGCGTGCAGGTGTACTCAAAGAATCTTTGCGAACTTTTGAAAGTCAAAACCGACCCCATAATTCAACCAGAAAAGGGAGGGAATCGACGAGAAACGTGCTTGTCAAGTTTGGCAAATGGAGAGTAGATCACATCCCATAAATAAAAAAGGGATGGAAACGAGTATTAATAAAAGCAAGACATGGCGTGTTATTATAGCCCACGTCCTGATTGGATTTAGTTCATAGAATGACAAAACTTGCCGAATATTGGATTTCACTGTTAAATGTAAAAGTGAAAGCTGAAAAATTCGTGGGTATTTAAGGTGACAGTACTGCCAGTTATTGGAGCAAGGGAAACAATTGAAGACACTGCGTCACTTAATTCCCGGTTCAAATCACCAATTACTACCGCTGATGACTACTATAAAAGAACATCTTTAAATTATCAACAAAATACAAAAGATTTGCGATGCAATCGATCCTGACTTGGCATCTTAACTTCAGTCCCTTTCTCACCGATGTTATGTAGCTTCCTTCTCTTTCTTCTACAAACTAGCAGTATAACCCGGCGTGCTCGGGTGTAATGAAAGATTTAAAACTAATCCATGGTCCTGGAGATCAGACTCTTTGGACGTTGGCACGAAAGACTAAAAAGCAATAGTTGTTTCCAGTTAAAGCGAAACCGTAGACTGAAAGAAAAATGAATGGATGTAAGTCAAATTTTGATTTCCTGGTATCGATATCAAATACATTTTTTCGTCGTAAACTGAGTTTTGAAGGCTAAATAAGTCCTCTGAGTAAATGGTATCATGGCTGAGACAAAGAACTACAACTATACCTACTTAGAGCCAAACCTGATGCAAAAACTAAAATAAAAGGGCTGAAAAAAAAAAAGACATACGGGCAGATAAAAACACACACACACACACACACACACACACACACACATCTTGCCTTATATATATTATATCGATTTTCTGCACTATTGTAAGAACTACAACCTTGAAACTTCTGAATATCGTTTCTTATGTCTTTGTCTATGAGTGTATGAAATTTGATTAAAATCGAACCACTCCTTCTATAATCCGATTTGTTTCAATTTTCGATATTTATCGGGGAAACCTCGACACAAAACCTAGCTAAAAACACTCGCAGACGTTTATAGTACAACTGTAAATGTTCAAGAAAATCAGTTCAGCCGTTTCGGAGTCTATAGGTAACGGACAAACAAACATACACAGAGACAAAGTTCTATTTATAAGTTTAGATATTTTCATAGCAACTACTTTGACGAGCGTTCATTTTTTATTTTTATTTTTATTTTTTTTTTTTTTTGTGCGTGTGTGTGCACCAATTACACGAATTTAATCGTGCTACTGGATTGGCATCCTGGTCCCATCTTTTACTGTTGAAATCTTTGAATGTAACTCCCTCTTCTACTTTTTCTCGCAATTTACGCCTGTCAAACTCCTTTCCGTTTTCTTGCTTTCCTGATAGCTACAATCTCCAAAAATTTAAATGCAACGTCAGTTGCCATCTTCTTGAATCCCGCTTACCTTTCTTCAACACCCCCACTGCACCCAGTCTTTCCTCACTGTAACACCCTGCGCACTATTGCGGGTCCGCCGTGGTTAGGGTGAAATGATTTAAAAAAAAAAACAAAAAAAAAAAAACGAAGATTCTAACAGTGCTTAATCAAGAGAGGGAGACTACTGTAATAAATATGTATTATGTTGAACTTATTGATGTATTCGCTATAGATATTAAAACCTTTACGTAAACTCTGGTTTATTTGTTTAATGCTATGTCCGTTCTAGATGTGGTGAATCCTAGTTCTCCACAGAGCATACACACCAGGATTCTTAATCTCTAAGGAAATGTGCCGATATCATCATATTTCCTTAATTTCTGCAAGGCAGTTTTTACTATTTCAATACCTCCGAAGTTTTGTGTTAGATTTTCCGCACTGTACGAATTACTTTGTAGCGAAGAAAACGGTGAATTATTTCGTGAAACCAAGTGACACTGTGTCGCGTTATAGTCTACAACGGAAAATGTGGCAAAAAAGAAAAACTAAAGTTACTAGCACAAAAAGAGCTGCTATGAGTATCAGAAATTACGCTAATGCGTTTTTCCTCCTTGTCTGGTGTAGCCAATCAGAAAAATTGCTCGGTGAATATAATCTGCGGCTTTTCTTTACCACTTTAGTGTGATTTTTGGAGCTTGGTGAGCGAAAGTAAGTTTCTGCTGTTGCAAGAAGATTGAATTTCTGACTCCGTTTTTGTTACTACGTTGCCTGCTGGACTGTTCACAACTGATTTCCGATTGAACTTGGTGTTGGCGCGCAGATTTTTTTTTTACATACCTCCACTTTGTCGTTTAGGAAGCAGCTATTTCAGAACTAGGAAAGAAAGGGTATAAACCTGTCTGTTCGCTTCGCATGCCGTAACAATAAAACGGCACGCTTCCCAATTGGAAATATTTTTTTAGTCTCTTAACAAACTCAATTTAAACAAACGCTCTCACCCTCGCTCGGTTATAAGCTAAATAATACCGTATACCCTCTAGTCCATGCTGATTGCTGGTCAAGAATAACTTTAAAAATAATCTAAATCTTTGTGCCGTGTCACCTCAGGACTTAGGCGATCAGGGCTCTTCACAATGTTTTTTTTTTTTTTTTTTTTTTTATAAGCGTTTCACCCCGAGCAAGGTATGTCCTGTCCTTTGTAATGATTAATAAATTTGGTCTCTGTTATTTCTCTTAAATCCTGTTCAACCATCTGTTTCAAGCCCCTCAAGTAGGTTACTCGCTGATTTTTCTCTGTCCAGCTTACTCTCAATCTATCCTGTGAGTATGATTTTCCAAGCCGCCTTTTGCTAAATTTGCTAAATATTGAATATACAACAGTGTCTTGTCCTTCTTCATCACGCTGTTTCGAACGTTGTGCTCTCCAGACTTCATCAAATGTTTATCTACCTGAGTAATCTTCAAAGAATTTTAACAAAATTCTTTATTTAATCTACGGGAATAGAATGGCCCCGCCCCGCTGACCATGTTTAGGGATATATCTCTCGATATGCGTTGTGGTGCAGTGGATATCGGTTTGGAACGAGAAATGAGAGAGCCGAGTTTGAATTCCAGTTGAATTCATTGCATTCACTTATGCACAAATATTTAGAAAAAATTAATCCGTCGCTTCTTCCAGTTACCACAGAAAGTAATTGCAACTTACTGCAACAAAATCTTCAGTCATGTCCCGAAAAAGACATGATCGCCCAAGCATGTATCACGTATGGCATTTAACTGACTAGTTGTGCCTCGCATATTACCTTCATCGACAAATACTTGAAGACGACCGTAAATAGTCCGCATGTAATTACAAACTACCACAGAAATTCAGTCACATAATATACAGCAGGCTTAGGTAAAAATATATTTTATAGCATGTCTTGCGAAATTTTCTCAACTTTTTTCAGTTTGTTCTCTACACATGGTAAGTTTGCTTGAATTCGGTCTATTTCTCTGCTAACTTATTTTATTTCATTTTTTTTTTGTCTCTTATTTTTTATTTTTTTATTTCCGTTACTAACTTAAGTACTTTGCTAGTTACTCTTGTAGTGCACTTGGACTAGATTGTGTAAATTGTTTTGGTTTTCAAGGTTCGTTTTGACTTATCAGGAGTAGAGGTGATCACCTTGTTTCGTGTTTAGGAAGGGGTTCCCGGTTAATCTCTCTTTTTCGGTCTTAGTGTTAGTTCAGCTGGAAGCTCTTTGCAGTTAGTGAGTATGGTGGCAACGTCTCTTCATTCTGAGGGTACCGGGTTGGCAGCTTCCTGTTTGCTGCTTCCGACTGGTAATTAAGAGCCCTAACTCTTGCGTAGCGTCTTGAGAGGCTGCTCTGACTAACAGTTGAATAATATCGGGGTTCCTGTAGTGCCATTTCGCGCATGGATGGGCGTCCCTGCATGGATCTCCGATACCCAACCCCGAGATGACATTATGCTGCAGGCAGCGCCAGTCTCCATCCTTCACCTACTGCAATTAGTGACCGTCTGACCCTACTCTAGACCTCTCTTTCTCCAACTAAACCACTATGAAATCAAACAAATGAAATAGCAAGACTAAACCAGCTAGTCATAAAACGCCCAAACCTATCTGCGTTTCCTTCACAAACATACCAGGTATCCGCACTAACTCACCCGATATCTTAGCTATATGTGAGACTAACCTTTGACACTTCTATCCTCTCCTGAGTTTTTCGTTCCTGGTTATCTTCCCCTCTTCAGGAAAGACTCCAATGTCCATATGTATGGGCTTGGTGTTTGTCAGCGAACACCTCCCTCTAGCCAGGGTTACATCTCTTGAATCCCTGGATCATTCTTTCATGTGCTTCCGTCTTTTCTTCTCATCCATCTGCCCATATATTTGTGTTTGACTTTAACGCCCACCACACCAAGTAGCTTGAAAACTCTGTCACCGACCTTACTGGTGTCCGCACCATGTATTTTTCAATAACCCAAACTCTTACACAAGTGGTGGACTTACCCCACGCGTTTCTCTAATAACCCTAACGGAAGGGACTCTTTACTAGACCTCTACTTCACTTCCATCCCAGACTCTTGCACTACCAGGCAGATCTGCCCTCTCGGAAACTCTGACCATGCCGTAGTTTCCGTCAACATCTCAATCCACACTTATTCTACCCAAGAAACCCAGACCAGCAGAGTATCCTATTGCTATCAGAGAGCAGACTGGGATTCGTTCCGAGACTTCCTCTGTGACGTCCTCTGGAACAACGTCTTCGGTCTTCCTGTCGAAGACTGCGTCCGAGGTCTCCTCTTGGGTTAAGGCTAGCATCGATGCTTTCATCGCGGCCAGGAAATTCCAGCTTAAATCAAATTCGTCTCCCTGGTTCTCGCCCGCTTGCTCGGCCGCCATTGCCCACCGGAACCATTTCTTCCGGCTCTATCAAAGCTACTCGTCGAACCAAAACAGGTGCCTTTTCGCCTTAGCTCGTAATAAGTGTAAAAAAGGACTGAAGGAAGCTAAGATGGTGTTTTGCTGCCAGAATGAAGCAACGCATAGCATCCTGTAAGTTCGGCCCCAAAGATTACTGGCGACTCTGCAAAAGCGTGCTCAACAAGAGTAAGACTTCAATACCCCACCTAATCAATGAATTTGAGGTCCTCACCTCCCCAACGGACAAGGCTGAATGCTTTGCTCGTAAATTCTCTACCAATTCGACACGCACTCTTCAGGAGTACCTACACCCGACTTCCCACCTAGAACAACTGAATAACGTCCACATTACACTCTCGCTGGTCTCTAAGATAATCTCAAAACTTGACCCTCACAACGCGAGCGGTGGGGACGGAATCCCTATCATAGTCCTGAGGAAATGTGCCCCCAGAACTCTCCCCTGTCCTCTTTAAACTCTATAACTTCTGCCTATCTGCTTTCCTGTCTGTTGGAAGTCCTCCTCTGTAGTTCCTATATTTAAGAATACTGGTGAACCCCGCTAATTACCGCCCTATCAGTCTCCTTCCGATCTTCGGCAAAGTTTTCGAAGTCATTATCAACGCCGAGGTTATTCAGCATCTCACGGCCCACAGGCTTCTCTCGGACAAACAGTACGGTTTCCGCTTAACTAGGTCTACTGCTGATATGCTAACGACCATCACCGAGTACATATACCAGGCTCTTGACAAGAATGGTAAAGCCCGAACCGTTACCTTGGATATCTAAGCGTTCGACAGTCTGGCATGCTGGCCTTTTATGCAAACTGCGGAGCTACGGTATAACTGGACATTTGTTTGACCTAATCAAGTCATTCCTCTCTAACCGCACATTGAAGTTAGTATTAAATGGACATGCCTCGCAAAACTACCATACGAACGCGGGTGTCCCTCAAGGTTCTATCCTAGGTCCCACGCTCTTTCTGATCTACATTAATGATCTCCCCGATGCCATTATATCCCAAGTAGGCATGTACGCCGATGACATCACAGTTTAGTCTCGCCTCGATCAAAAATCTGGTGTGGGCAACAAAGTGAACCTCGCTGCCAAGCTTGAAAAGGACCTCCAATCCATAGTGGACTGGAGTAGGAAATGGCTAGTAAATTTCAATGCATCTAAAACGAAGCTATTATCAATTAACCACCATAGACAATCGCATCTACCTCCCATTAGCATGGAACAGGCTTGCCTCTCAGAGTAAAACACTACGCCTCCTTGGCCTTACACTCTCGGCGAACCTCAAATGGAATGACTATATCGAATCCATTGCTAAATCCGCCGCTATGAAAGTCGGTTCTCTGTGCAGGGCCAGGAAGTTTCTTTCTGTCTGAATCTATCCTGCACATATACAAATCTACCATCCGCCCGTGTATTGAATACTGCTGCCACATCTGGTCGGGTGCCCCTGCGACTCTCCTCGGGCTTCTTGACAAAATACAACGGAGAATTTGTAACGTGATCGATACTCACTTGGCAGACCGGCTGCAACCACTCTCTCACCGGCGTGCCTCTTCTATAAATGCTTTCACGGCTTCTGCTCCGATGAACTTAGATCATTGGTGCCGCCTAGGTACGAATTTACACGAGATACTAGATTAACAACTAAGTCCCACCCCTTTACAGTGAAACAGATAAGATGTAACCGTAATGTCTACTCCAACAGCTTCCCGCCTGCGGAATTCCCTTCCACATGTCTGCTTTCCCGACAGCTACAATCTCCAGGAGTTGAAATGTAAGGTCAATAGACACCTCCTATCACACTAACTTGCATCTATTCTCCCAACACTCTCACTATCTACCCAACCCTCATTCTCGGTATCCTTACCCGTCTATCACCCTCATGACATTTCCTATATCTAACCATACTTTTTCACCATTTTCCCCTCTATGTAACCCCTTGCGCAATAGTGGCAGTGAAATGCCTTGCTCGGGGTGAAACTATTATAATATATATATATATATATATATATGTATATTTGCACAAATTTAAAAAAGGATTTATTAACACTAGTCAGACATCGTAAATAGTCATTTACTGTAGAGAACTGACTGAATAAATCTTCCAATATATGTTCAATGAAGGACAGGTCTAACGAGCATGAATGTCAATCTAGTTTCCAAACCTCTTGAAGAGCATGATGGGTCACCTGGTTAAGAATACTACTGCTGGAAAATTGAATTACCTTCCTACTGTTGGAAGGACAGCAGAACTGGTTGGGCAAGGCTCTGGATGAACATGATGCTTAATTGGCTGCTTGGTAAGAGATTTTTTCCACTCCCACACTAGGCATCCGTGATATACTTGATTTGAAGTGATAACTTTATAGTACTAGAATATGCTAATGTCATAAAATGCATTAATTCCTTATATTTATCAAAATTTGTCCCACATAGAGAAATGCCTCAGATATTTCATCTGCAGATCTTGCTGATGCTAAGTATGTTTACGTTTTTGTTTCCATTTTCTCTAAAACTTCCTTGTTGCTCCCATGTTCGATCTATGTTATTCTCGGCATCCTTATGTAGAACCACATTTCTGTTTCATAAAGTCTCTTCCTCATTAAGATTGCCCAGCATTCGCTACCATACCGTTATGGTGATACACCTATTCTATAGTGAATACTCACCCACCTAATTTAAGTAGGAATAGGAACGGGAGCCACTCCATGTTAGGCGATAGCAGTCGACAGTCGAATACGAAAGTAGTCAGCGATCTGGCAAGATTACACTTCGTAGTACATATACCAAGTTCCTGTTAGGACGAATAAAACATATTCCAAGGGAATTAACCCTTTCCTGTTCCCAAACAGTACCTCCCTTTTTACCCCTGAAGTGGGTACACACGAGTCACATGATCAAGACATTCAGACGTGGGACGCATGAGGGAACAGACTTGGAATATGGCCGTCAATGGTTAAAGAACGCATGTATGTTCTTCTGCCCTAATGGTTGTGACACACAACCCGATAATTTGGGACTGATACCGCATGTACATATTTTGTAATGTTTCTCCATGTAAAATAAATGTATCTTCCACTCAACCGTGAGCAGACATCTACTTTTCTTTCTTCTCCACGTGCTACACACGCACGCACACACACACATTCGTCCACGGACCATGAATCATACTATAAATTAAGGCATTTTAGTTGACAAAAACTCCGTTCATAACACTAACGTTTTGTACGTCGAACCTATTAGGACCGATTTTAGCACAAATACTAGCCTCCACTGCGAAAATAACTCCATAACACATACAAAGGGGCAGATATGTAACAGTTCAGTAATGTTTTCTTTGTTTCTAACGGAGTATTTTTCTCTCTGAATATTTAGTTGTCTGAATGCATCTTTAGCTATCCCAATAGGTTTTCGGATTTCATTGTCGCCGTTTTTCTTTTCAGTTGAAAATACTCTGAGGGTTACTCAGGTCTACAGACACTCAAAGAAAACCTGAGGGCACAATGGTCTGAGATGGCACGTAGACATTAGCCCATATCTAAATAAATTCTGCTCCTAGAAATGCGCCAGAAGACGTGATAGCCGATGCCATGCGAGAAATAAAAGGGGGAAAGCATGTCGATCAGCACCTTCGTGAAACTACTGGAAACTAGTAATCGTTAAGAAAACTTGAAACTTAAATTGCGTTATTTCCAACCCAGCATAAAACATCTTCAAAAACATCTTCCATGTGACGTGCCCCTTCAGGACGTAGGCAAACCATAGCCATCCACATTTCCCTACCCCTTGTCACTCTTAATGCCCCTTCTTCTGACTACAGAGAACCCAAAGCACCTCCCGCAAGAATCCTGTTTGCTTACACTTATACGTAACGGTTGTGAGAAAATGAAACCAAGTAAGCCTTTCCCAACTGGAGTCCCCTGATTTTTAAAAAGAAAACAAATTTTTTAAAAAATGGGTTTAGTGAGAGCCGCGGTGTTGCTTCATTCATCACTATATAGGGCACTAAAGCTAACGTTCTCGATGAACGAATTATGTCCGGTATAAGCTCTGTCAGGGTCTTGAAACTTGCAAACCCTTATCCATATAAATTTGCAAACCCTTATCCATATCGGTGAGGATACGGCCGTAATCCAGGAGACAGGCTTTGTTTGCAATGTTGATGCTCTTGTGTAGTGTCTATTTACTTTTTCTATTCAGTACAGAGGTGTTTTCTTACTGGTTAAACATACTCTTGGTGCGAAGTTGTGCCTTGTCGAAGCAGGGGCGTGATTGTGACTGATACTGCCTTGAACAGTGGTTCATTTGGGATCGTTGCGGCTTATGTGCCCAACAAGCAGACGGAGTGTCTCCTTTTTCCGTCAGTTGTAGCCGTTATTGGTGGATTCGTCGCACTTAGTTTTAATAGGCACCGGGAATGGCGACCTGGGCTCAAAATTAGACATGGGTCGGGGAGCTAACGAGAGGTCGAGCGATTGTATCTTGGTTGATCTGATTGGCGAGTTTGGTCTTGTCGATAGTTCCTGGTCAATCAACCAAGGGTTGGAAAGTGAACATGGTCTCTTAAGTGGCCGTTTATTCGGATAGCCAGCTACCTAGATCTCTTTGCACGACAGGCGAGACTTCCGGCAATAGCTAACAAAATTACTGCAGCGGGAATTAATCGGGCTGTTATTGGGAATATGTGCTGGTAGAGGCTTAATGATAGTATTAGGTCTTTTACCAAATATAACCAACGAATAGTCTTAGATAAGGCTAAAAAATAATACTTTCGAGGATAGTGTCGTGCAAATGTTGGGGATTCCTTAGATATAGGTTTAGCCAGATAGGTTCTGGTGAAAGCGCTACAAGGGTCATGTAATTAGACATAAGTTAAACATTATGTTTAACAAAGCTGTCAACATGGGCGCGCAAGGAAGAGATCCATCGAGTTTCCAATAGTTACATGCAGGCAGTCGGTATCCCGAAGGGCCGTACTCTGATGTTGACCAAAGAAATGTTTGGCGCGTTTCGAGAGCCATTTTACAAAAGAGCCTGGTCTCTCTGACGAAGAGTTTAGTAACTATTTGGCAGACAGTAATGGCAACCTACTGCGAGAAAATCTGTCATGTCCCTTTCGCGACACGATCGCCTAAACGGGTATCATGAATGGCACTTAACTGGCTGTCCCAAGTTTCACGCTTCCGCTGCACATATTTTGGTGCAGGTCTACTGCAATAAACATAACAGAATTGCCACGAGGCTTTAAAGTTATCGAATCTCTCCTCTTAGTAAATTTATTTACAATCTTAATTTTTCTTTACTCTAATATGGGTTTATATTTTCGATGAAAAATTAATTGATCCTGATCTCGGCAAAGACCAAGCGTTGGCTTCCCTCGTTATTCTGAAATCCAATTCTATGTGAAAAGGTATTTTATGTAGAGCACCTGGGGAAACTGCACACGCATCTCGATTGAAAGCTAACGCCGTTCTGAAAACAAATTTCTGCTACTTGCAGACAACAAAAATGATTCCTCCTCCTCACCAAAGAATTAAAACAAGCGATGTCGCCTGTCGTTATGTATTTTTAAGAGCGGGGGATGTCTACAAAAACGAAGACTCGTTTGCAATCTTTCTTTCTAGGTTTAGAAAGATTGTCTACTGAGTGATTTTTTTTTTCCCATTTTTTCCCCTTTATTTGTTCTTTATTGATCAGTGTAGGCATTTTTTTTTTGTCTCATTTAAGCCGATAGTTGTTGGAATGTTGTTGAAAAACGAACGCTCCAAACCCAAAGCTGTTTAGCGGCTGATGACATGAAAACACGCACGCCGCAGACAAGTAGTGCGTGGAATTATGAATGCGTGCTGAAAAGTCCTCGGCCTTACCTACTTCACAATGTGATCAATTCTCGTTTTTTTTTTTTTTTTTTTTTTTGCGGGGAAATAAATTTCTGATCTGAGAGCTATACATTTGCTCACTCATGATAAAAATGCAAACATGGTATGATACCTTGTCACTGTCAAATGTCTGTCTGAAACTGTCGGCGCTGGGTATTGACCTTAATGTCCTGTAGTGATAGCAACAAATAAATAACCCCCCAGGCAAGAATTAATAGTTGTCTGGAATACTAGAATTAATAATAGAAAAAAATTAAGCAATAAAAAAAAAAAACTGAAATACAAATGAAAATTGTAATTACTAATTAAGATAAAGTAAGATCAAAAAAAGTCTAAAATCTTACCATGATGCACCAGAACAAGCGTTTTACTACCAACAAAATAAGACAAAAAAATCCTGAAGTGCAACGTCGATTGCCATCTCTTATCTCCTTGACTCTATGGATGTTATGGATATTACTGCTGGGTTGGTTCTTTCACCTAAACATTCAAGACGTGTTGAATGGCTTTCGTCGCTGAAATAAATAGGCAAAGAGAAAAGGAAAGATACAGGGATACTAGAGAGATAGTTTGGACACTGATTCTATTTTTTTTTTTTATTCCAACGACCTCTTGTTGGGGAAATCCCTTCCCGAACAGTCGGCACGTCTTTACCAGTCAAAGTCCAACAGAAAAAGCGAGAGTTTGTTTTTGGCGCCAGGAAGCCTCTCTTTTTGCACTTGCGTAAATTCTTTCCTGTCAGAGGACTCCTGGGAGATTTGATGTTTGTTTTTGTTTAGTAGTGTTTATTAAATCCATACAACTCCCATCTTTTTCGTATCCATTTTCTGGCACCCTCTGTAATTTGTTCCTTTTTCTTTTCGCTCTCCTCTCATATAGTCCTCTGCGCACCAATGGCATTACTGCTTTGCTTGGAGTAAAACTATTATAGAAACAAACATATCCTGAGGACTGTTTGTAGATTCTATGCACGCTTTCTGTGATCAGATCTTCGGAAAAGCATAGCTGCGTTTAACACAGGCCTTCACTAATCAAATCCTACGTTTGTGCAGTTTTTTAAAATCGAAACATTAGACCCTCATACGACAGAAGAGTCCATGCTATATATACACGCACAAGCTGTATACAAATACATTAATGTAGTTTGGAGGAAGGAAGCGAAAATGTAATGTCACTTATCTCGTCGTGGAAAAGAAGCGATGGCGATTTCTTTTTTTATAAAAAGACATTGTGGAAAGATACAAATTAGGGGAAGGAAGAAAAAGCTATAAAGCTCGCCTGAAAATAGGAGTCGGCAGTTTATATTTATATATATATATATATATATATATATATATATATATATATATATATATTTATTTATTTTATTTTTTTAACTACAAGCTATTTCAGCACTATGGAGTCTGGAATGGTGAGACCGGGTAGAGATGTGATACCACTGATGTAAGGGTGAAATTGGTAGCCAAGCTTTAAAATGTACCAAACCTTGATAATTTCCTTCGACTTTTATAGTAAGAGGCGTTAATTTGGTTTTAAATTGGGTGCGTACTTGTTGATTGTGAACCTGGATGACTGGCGATATCATAGGAATCACTTGCTGAAACAGGAGCTGTGGTTTTAGAGGAACTGGAGAAGGTGATTTTTTTTGAACGAGGTCCAGTAGTGGAGGTGTAATAAACAACGACAGCTTTATGCTCGGAACTCCTCTAAGCGATGCTTGAAACATTTGAAAATAACGTCCTCCGGGGCAGCGTACAAGCCAAGGGACACCATCGGACCATGGAAACAAGACTAGAGAAAAGGAATATCGCCTGTTGAAGTGACGTTTTGGTACATGTGCTAAAGGTCGGACAGAAAGAAAAGAAAAGAATACTACAAATGTCAATTTTCATTAACGTGTAGAGGCACCCAAAAGATCAGTCTCAGTTAATTGTCATTCGTGATACACGTTTGGGCAATCATGTCTCGAAAGAGACATGACTGAATGGACAGAGGATTTTCCCGCAGTAAGTTGCCTTTACTTTCTGTAACTGTCAACCAAGACTATAGAACCAAGTCTGTCCTGATATTTAACCTGTAGCTGGAGGGGGAAGAGACGGATTAATACCTTTCCCAAGGGTATTTGCGCGTAAGTGAATGCAACAAATTCAACTGGAATTCGAACAGGGCTCCCCGATTTCTTGTTCCGAGCCGATATCCACTGAACTACAACGCACATTGATATATCACCAAATAACGATGAGAAAGTACCAGCCAGAATCCAAATAAAGGTAGAGGTTTGGGTGACGCCATCAAACGCTCGAGGCATAATTTAATGGGGGAATCGAGTGGTGACTGGCGTGCAGTCATCTAACAAACTGTTCATGGTATGCCACTGCATATTTTGGGTTACAGACGATGTGAATGTTGAATATGGAGGCGATGGAAATGAAATGGTATCAAAACAACGACTGCAAAGCAACGACCTGGGCACAAGACTGTGAAAGGATATTTTAGGATCACGGTGAACTGAAAATGAAATCTCGCATACCCTGGAATGGAGAATTTTTATTTTTACAGAAAGATGTTGCGGAAAAAGACAAATTACGGGAATGAAGAAGCTATAAAGGACGACCAAAAATAGGAGTCTGAATTTTTATTTATTTATTTTTTTTTTTTTTTTTTTTCGTATGAGAAAAATTGCAAGTGAGAAATGAGATTTGAATAAGGAAGATGACGAAATAGGACCTGGAAGAAGTTTATATATATATATATATATATATATATATATATTAATGCAGGTTTCATTGAATAATATAGACAAGTTTTGTCTATTAATTTTGTGTAGGATCCGTTCATACCGTCTGATATACTTGATGGTGATATCGTTGAAAGACAACAAAAAAATCACAGTAATTGTTGATTTTTTTTTTATCAGGTCTAAGCTTTCGGCTCACATAAATCATTATCAAAGAATAAATAAACACACCATCACCTCCTTGAAATACTGTGTGTTAATATTTATTCTTTGATAATGGCTTATGTGAGCCGAAAGCTTAGATCCCGATAAAAAAAATCAACAATTACTGTGATTTTTTTTTTTTTTTTTTTGTCTTTCAACGATATCACCAAGTATATCAGACGGTATGAACGGATCCTACAAATTAATAGACAAAACTTGTCTATATTATTCAATATATATATATATATATATATATATATATATTTTAACCACAACCTGTTTAGGTTTTAAACTCTCGTCAATACAATTTTAGTTAATATTTCATTAAAACAATATTAACTTAAGCGTTAATACGCAGTATTTGCAGATAGATAAAATCACTGAATTTGATCAAAACATTATCAATAAAAACTCGTTAATGAGTTTTGAAGACGAAAAGTATTCGAAGATCAAATAATTTACATTAAAGTTGTGTGATGCAGTGGATATCGACTAGGAACGACAAATCGGGGAGCCGGGTTCGAATTCCAGTTGAATTCCTCGCATTCACTTACGCACAACTACTCTTGGGAAAGATATTAATCCGTCTCTTCCCTCCAGTTATGGGTTTAATAGGACAGATTGGGTTCTATAGCCTTTGCTGGCAACCAGTCTACCGCATAAAGCAATAGCAACCTACTGCGGGATAATCTTCTGCTCAGTCATATCTCTTTTGAGACATGATCGCCCAAAGCGTGTATCACGTATGGCACTTAAATGACTGATCCAACACAAACCATGAAAGAGAAAATTTTTTTAAATCCTTAAAGAATTTCTTCGGTCTTTATTCAACCTTGTATAAACGAAATATCCTATGCAAATATATATATATATATATATATATATATATATATACCTAATCTTATTTATAAATGGAACTTTGTGTGTATCCGTTACCTATAGGCTCCGAAACGGCTGAACCGATTTTCTTGAAAATTTACACAGTTGTACTTTAAGCGTCTGCTAGTGTTCTTAGCTAGGTTTTATGTCGAGCTACCCCCGATAAATATCGATAATCGAAAAAATCGTGTTATAGGAGTGGTCCGATTTTAATCAAATTTGATACTCATAGACAAAGGCATAAGAAACGATATTCAGAAGTTTCAAGGTTGCAGTTCTTACAATAGTACAGAAAATCGATAATATATATATATATAAATCGATACCAGGAAATCAAAATTTGACTTACATTCATTCATTTTTCTTTCAGTCTATGGTTTCGCTTTAACTTGAATCTTTTTAGTCTTTCGTGCCAACGTCCAAAGAGTCTCAGCTCCAGAACAATGGATTAGTTTTAAAGCTTTCATTACACCCGAGCAACGCCGGGCTATACTGCTAGTGTGTGTATATATATATATATATATATATATATATATATATATACACTTTACGTAATTTAGGTGTATCACGTGTGCAAGCATGGAGCCCACAATGTGGATCGATCTCACAACTGTCGTAACTCATCTAACGACAGAAGCTTGGCAAACATTAAACCACAATATATAAGAGAATAAACATTTGTTCACTGAGACACAAAATTGTTTTAAGACAAAAGTTTCGAGACATTGTAAATGGCTTTTTCAATTGTAAAAAAATTGAATTCTCACCCAAATTCTCTTTTGTAAAAGCAAAAAAGGCGACGCCATTAAGAACAGTTTTTGCTTTAATTAAATCTGTGAACATTTTACCAGGTAGTTTTATTTGCACATTTATGTATGCGTCTCTGCAGCGATGAAATTTGCTAGTGATGTAAAGACGAGAAACCTTCGTAAACAAAGTTTTAACGACCATTTACTGATATTTTTTTCGTTTTAATGACACGTTCCTTCAGGGCGTAGCTGATCATTGCTCTCCGTCGGACAGGCACGCTTCGGAAAGCAATATGGCATTATTGCTCTCTTAGTAAGCGGCCTATAGTTATTTTTTCTATATTTTCTCAAAACAGCTGAATTATCGTCAGCTTATATATATATATATATATATATATATATAGTAATAGTTGTTACAATGGTTTATAAATTCATAGTATCACTACACAAAAATTTTCGCGTTTCGAAGCTAGCCTTGTATGTAGGCTGCTTCATTCTTCAGGTGATCTCGTTGATATGAAAATTATCTAGTTGAAAAGAACGTTTATTTGTGTTGGATTTGTTGTTTGTTTGTTTTTTGTTTTGTTTTTTTTCTTAGGTGATAGTGGGGTTGGGCTATAATTTGAATTCTGTTGACCTTTTTAACGTCTTAGAGTTAAGTGTTTGGTGGGGTGGCTAAGTTCCGGATAGGTTTTCCTATTTATCTTGTCTGGTGACGCCTTGGGTGTTGTTATTTGGTTTAGGGGTTGGGAGGTGTTTTGTTTTTGGGCTGGTTGCTTCCTCTTTAATTTTGGTTATTTTGTATTGGAATATGTGTTTTTGTTTGTTTTTTTAGTTTTTTACAGTGTCGATATTTTCTTTTATTTTTCTACTATTTTACTGTAACAACTATTACAATATAACGCTCTACATTTGTATCGAGCACTCTTTATAAAAGTAAATGCATGAACAGCAGGTTTAAAAACCTACGAGTTCCACAACTTAGTTACAATATACAATCCGCCCGTGTATTGAGTACTGCTGCCACATCTGGTCGGGTGCCCCTTCTATTCTTCTCGGGGTTCTTGACAAAATACAGCGAAGAATCTGTAATGTGATTGATACAGACTTGGCTGACCGCCTGCAGTCTCTCTCTCACCGGCGTGACATGGCTTCCCTGTGCCTCTTCTATAAATACTTTCACGGCTTCTGCTCTGACGAACTTAAATCACTGGTGCCCCCTAGATGTGAATTTGCACGAGATACTAGATTGGCAACTAGGTCCCACCCTTTTACAATGAAGCCGATTAAATGTAACCGCAATTTCTACTCCAACAGCTTTCCTCGCACTTCCCGCCTGTGGAATTTCCTACTGCATGCTTGCTTGCTTCCCCGACGGCTACAACCTCCAGGAGTTTAAATGTAAGGTCAATAGACACCTCCTGACACACTAACTCGCACCCACTCTCTCCAACTCTCTTTCTCTGTGTACATCCTAAGTCGTCTATCACCCTCCTTCTGACATTTCCTATACCCAATCGCTCTATGTAACCCCCTGCACTATAGTGGCAGTGGAATGCCTTGCTTGGGGTGACACGATTAAAAATATATATATATATATATATATATGTCTGCCCCCTTCTACTGAGCGCCCATAGCTCAGATGTAGAATCGCCGACTGACGCCAATTCGGTCGGGTTTCAATCCTGGGTTCAAAGCAATCGGTGTCTAACCGTACAATGAGCTGTGATACAGCGAAACAGATCTGTCTGCGGATGACTATATGACAACCGAATTAAATTTCCTTAAGTTAATATCATGTTCGAATGATATAACCTTGGTCTACAGAAAATTGAATTCCTTTCTACAGTTATTGGTGTCACTAGTGCCCTCCTGGTAAATTGTAGTCCAGCCATTTACATGACTTTTGGGTTTCGTTGTGTGTTTTATTTGGCTTTTCTGTGTTTTTTTTTCTTGTGTGTTCCTTCTTATGTGTGGTAAACTGCATCTGGCAGCAAGGCCTCTGATTGGAGGGTTGTGGGAAGCATGGAACCACCTCTTAATTGCTGTTGTTCCCAGGTCCACTCTGACCCGGGGTAGTAGTACCTGTTAGGATCCCAGCTATGGGCAAATAGTTAACCCACAAACTGGGGTCAAAACACAATGAAAGCATAAAAATAGACTTTTATATAAATATATACATAAAAATAAACTTTTATAGAAAATGTACATTTTTTAAGGAAAAATATTAGCAACAACACATTTTTGAAGAGAAAATTCTCAGCAAAACATTTTCAAATCCAAAATTATAAGACATTTTCAGTTTTCTAAAATAAAAAGAAAAAGATCATTAAAATTTAAATCAACCTTCATACTATAACCAAGCATTAAAAAAGTATACCTTAAAATCCCATCTTTTTGGCATTAAATAACCCACAGATGTTGATATGCTGTTAAACAAAACTCACCCAAACTGTTTTTGTGTGTGTGGTTTTTGTTCTTTGTCTTATGAGTGAATTTTTTTTTTCCTCTTGTGGCTACGTTTTTTTTGTTTTTGTTGTTTTTTTGTGGGAGGGGTTAGGGCTTTTTTGCGTGTTCGGTTTGCGCTTTGTTTTTGCTCTTGTATTTTTTATTTTGCTGTTTTGTCTGCCTTTATTCTTTCGTGTGTGGGAGGGGTACTCTTGTGAGTTTTTGCCTCCTTGTGTTTGCTATTGTGTGATTTTGTTCGTGTGCTTTTTTGTGTGTGTTTGTAATTTTTTTCTTTGACTTTAAAAAGATAATGGTTCTGCATTACTTTCTTCAAGGTTTAGAATTCAGTCGTCTTTCTCCTTCACAAAATAATTTCGTCTGCTATTTAACTCATGGCTGGTGGGAAAGACATTGATTCGTACCTTTTCCCATAAGCTTTAGAGTAAACTGCCGGAATGTGGACCCATTTTGATGTTTCTACTTTTCGCGCGAGTCGCCATTAGACTATATATACAATTCTTATAAATAATAGAAATGTTGATCAAGACAAATCCTTGTTAAAATTACAATCTTTATCTTAAATTCAATTTACCAGTGATTACAAACCAATACCCTTTTTAACAAGTGCCAAAAATCTTTATCCATTTTCTTCTCTATTTCCGCCCTTTTGGTGTGACCTCCGAATACGCCGACTACACCTCGACAGGCAATAAGTCCCCGTAATAGAGGCACGTATCTGCTGTGGTTGGTGACCCATGATACTTGAGGATGAGATCCTGGTGGCTGAGGGTTTTATCAGTCTGGTTGTACATCTAGACTGCAACACACTATTTTGGACTCCTACTTGAGTAAGACGGGTAGCTGTTTAAAAAGCCTGATCTGATCAACCAACTGGTCACGTCAAGCACTAAGTCAGAATAACAAAGCAAACAAATTGCACTCAGATCTACTATATCAAACATTAAAATGACTTATCAATCAGATAGCGCTTATTAAATTTTAGGAAAGGACATACTTGGAGTGAACGATTCCAGATATAATAGGTGCCTGGAACCCTCCCTACGTTTGAGTATTCCAGTCACGTAGCTTTGGCGGAATGAGGTGAATGTGATCCCCCTCAACATCATCTACACCCCATATAGAGCTCCGAGGTTGGTGGGGACTATGTTCGATAAATAATAATAAAGTATGAGCCCGAAAACAAGACTACACATTGATACAAAGAAAGTGATACAGTAACAAAAATATATTTTTTTGAAATTCCTAATTGTTGTTTTGGTTGTGTTGTTGTTTTGGTTGTGTTTATTAAATCCATACAACTCCCATCTTTCTCATATCCATTTTCTGACACTCTCTGTAACTTGTTCCTCTTTCTTTTCGCTCTCCTCTCACATAGTCCTCTGCGCACCAATGGCATTACTGCTTTGCTTGGAGTAAAACTATTATAGAAACGAAAAAAAGTCCTGAGGACTGTTTGTAGATTCTGTGCACTCTGTCATCAGTTCTTCGTAAAAGCATGGCTGCGTTTGACACAGGCCTTCACTAATCAAATCCTACGTTTGTGCAGTTTTGTAAGAATCAAACCATTGGACCCTCATACGACATAAGAGTCCATGCTATATATACACGCACAAACTGTATACAAATACATTAATGTAGTTTGGAGGAAAGAAGCGAAAATGTAATGTCACTTATCTCGTCGTGGAAAAGAAGCGATGGCGATTTCTTTTTTTGAAATTCCTAATATAAGCAATAGAAGACAAACTAATAACGAATTTGCCAGTATGTGTAACAGAAAAAATCTAATCCGAAAACAATATAAATCCAACAGAAAAATAGCTGACCTCTCAACGACTTAATATACAAAAATTCTGAAATTAAAAATTTCACAAATAGAAAACTGACAACAAAAACCAGATCTCAAAACGAAATCGAAATTCCCAAAAAGAAATAGAATTAAAAGCAAATAAACAGGACAACCACATAAAGATTGTAATGAAAAAAATTAAGTTTACCCAAATACAAATACTCGGCAAAAAACATATTCACAAATAAGAAAAACGAAAATAGAATATATGGAAATAGATAACCAAAAACAGTCATCCTTAAAATTTACTCACTAGGATAAAATAATTATCACTCAGATGAACTAACAAAGCTCAAGTATCGTACAATGAAACTCTAGATGTGTTAAACCAAACTATGAGGAAACGAAACACTTTCTTACAGGTTACAATCCAAATATGGCATGCTTGCTTAAAGAAACTGACATCTCCTTTAAAGGAGATGTCAGTCAGTTAAGTGCCATAGGTGGTATACGCTTTGAGCGATCATGTCTCGAAAGAGACATGACTGACTGGGCAGAAGATTATCCCGCAGTAGGTTGCCATTGCTTTCTGCGGTAGACTGGTTGACGACCAAGGCTATAGAACCCAGTCTGCCCTGTTATTTAACCCATAACTGGAAGGAATAGATGGATTAATACCTTTCCCAAGGGTATTTGCGCGTAAGTGAATGCAATGAATTCGGCTGGAATTCGAACTCGGCTCCTCGACTTCCGAGCCGATATCCAATACACCACAACGCACACCCGGAAAAGAAAGGATCTAAACTCATTTATAAATGGAACTTTGTCTGAGTGTGTGTGTCCGTTACTTATAGACTCCGAAACGGCTAAACCGATTTTCTTGAAAATTTACACAGTTGTACTATAAGTGTCTGCGAGTGTTCTTAGCTAAGTTTTATGTCGAGGTACCCCCGATAAATATCGATAATCGAAAAAAATAGGGTTATAGAAAGAGTGGTCCGATTTTAATCAAATTTGATACTCATAGACAGACATAAGAAACGATATTCAGAATTTTCAAGGTTGCAGTTCTTACAATAGTGCAGAAAATCGATAATATATATATATATATATATATATATATAAGGCAGGATGTTTGTGTGTCGGTTTATCTGTCTGTATGTCCTTTATACAAATCCACAATTTTTATCCGATTCTCACCAAACTTCACACAAATATTCTTTAGTCTGAGGACCAGGACCATGGATTAGTTTTAAAGCTTTCATTACACCCGAGCAACGCCGGGCTATACTGCTAGTCACAAAATGTATCAACAATTGAGACTTGGTGTGGAAGTAGTTCAGTATTTTTAAAAAAATCGATGCCCTATGTAAAATTACAATTACAAACTAAAAGCTTCAATTCATCAAACAATATCTGTTCTATTTATATCCCTCCAAAATACACTGACACAGAAAATATAATTGGCCAACTTCCCACTCCTTTTCTACCAAGGAGAGATTTTTAGGCCTACAACAAAATGTAGGGCTGTAGGAACCCCAATCAAATGTAGAATTATATAATCTCTACTAGAATCATCTGTTCTGTGTTTCCTTAATAACCAAATGCACTCAAGAATCTGAAAAACATCAACTATCGACCTTACCATATGCTCCCTATCAATTTTATGGTAAGTTCATGATTACCAATGTGACAGTGACCGTTCACCTATTTTCCTAAATATAATCAAGCCTATGCCAGAAGAAAGAAATCCAAAATCACAACTACACAAAGCTAACTAGCTAAAATTCAATGAACTCTGCTCATTCCAAAACAACTGAAATTCTAAATGAATCAAAAGCAATAGACTTCTTTACAAATATACTAACACAAATAAGACAAATAATACCCAAGTATTCTTTTAAACCACATACCATTTTTATAGCGAAGTGCAGTTAATCAGGAAAAAATTATAAAGAAATTCTTACACAATCCAACCACAATCAACCTACAAAACTACAAGCTCGAGCAAAAACACGCTGTATAATTTTCAAAATCCAAAAGAGAAACATGTCTGAATTTCAAAGAAACTCCCCAAAAATTTAATTCACTCTCAAATTTCATAAATATAAAAGTAGATACCTCCAAAAAGTTGCTGAAAAAACAGCATAGTATAAAAAAAAAGACCCCAAACTAATTAAGTTTTATCGGCAACTTTATTTTTTAATTAAGTTTTATCGGCAATTTTATTATCATTGAGAAGATAGACCAAAGCATTCTTTAAAATTATTTCTAACACGTTCGAAATTTTTGTAGAAACTTTTCTTCTTACGTCAGTGCGAGACCTAAATTTACGTATAGTTTATTAACGTAAATAAATGTAATATTATGCAATGCACTTTAAAGACACATTAATTTGAAAATTCTCGCAAAAATCAAATAATGGTTGGATTTTGATGAAAATTTCACGACTTATTCATAATTAACTGAAATCAATTTTGAAATATGTTTTATAAAATATTGGTAAACCTTTTTACATGTTACCCCCCACCAATTAATTTCCAGAAAAGTTTAAAATTTCGACATTGGGCCCTAATAAACCTACTATAATTAAATTCAGGAGTCATTGTGGAATGCTAATCAACTCTTTTTTTCCAATAGTCCCCGATTTTTTAAAAAGTAGGTCCGAATTGCGAAAAATGCAATAACTATGCCAATTTTTATTTAGATAAAGTCTTGATTGCTCTTATGAACAATATAAAGTAAGCATATCATTTTCTGATAAAAAATTTCAATGAATAACGAATTTTTACAACTTTTTTTTTTAATTATTTTTATAATAATATATAAAGTTCCAAAAATATTTATTTCTTCTTTAACTGGGTGGGCTAGGGTATGAAATGAATGTATGAAGACAACATTTAATAATCGAAAATTGAAAAACTTACTATAAATGATTTATCCCGTTAATTTTTAAAATAATTAAAACATTTTAATTGTGCGCATTTTGATTGTCCGTATCTTATTTATACGGATGGCCGTATGTGATATTTAACACATTATTTTAATATAACGTTTACATTTTGATTTTCTAATTCTCTTAAAAAAATAAACATTGTGAAATTTACAATTTGTGGAGATACCTAAAAAGAATATGAAAAATAGATACTAAAAATAAAAATTAGTAAATGCCATAAAATTTCATTGATTGAGTAACTCTGCTGTTATTTTCATTGTTATCAAGTTGTGCAATTTTCTAAAAGTTTTATATTTTTATATCAATATAGATTAAATTTTAAGAAAGTTTTATATTTTTATTAATAAAACATCTTCAAATGTAAGCCTACAAAGCTAAACAAACATTTCATAAAATATTGGATAATTGCTGAAAACTGTGTTAAATTTTAACATAGTCAAAAATAAAAAACGATTTGTATGAATAAGATTTATACCAAATTTGTCTTCCATACTTGGCATTTTTTGCCGGCGACTGTAAACCATATCATTAACGCCTCCTTGACAAGTGTTGACAGATGTGATAACAAGGATACCGTAATTGAGAAACGTTTTTTTTTTTTTTTTTAATATTTCAGGAAGTAATCAATAATTGTTTCAAGTCAACTTAAGGTGAGTTTAAAGTTCATAATTTGAATAAAATAATGTCAGAGAGGTGTATTTGATTTTTGTAAGATTTTTTTTAACTTTTAAAACGGCTTCTGTTTACAATCGATGAAAAATGGCGGAAATTTTGAAATTTTACCTTTTTTTTTAAATCTACAAAATTCTTGATTCCGATCAATATAATTTCGGTTTGAAATACACCAGGGCATTTTGCTTACTGTAATTAGTAAATTTAATCTCTTGGCTTTCAATTAAAGCTAAAAATAAACTTATTTTTAAAAATTAAATTTAAATTGAAGTATCGAAAATGAGTGGAGGTACCTAAAAAAAAAAAAAAAAGCCTTACAAAACAAGAAAACTTATATTCACTTCAAACAAATCTTAACATACTCTTCAAAAATGTACCAACTTCTTAAATAGAAAATCAGAAAAAATACTTCCAACTTGTGTAGAAAATAGATCTTGGACTTTGAATCATATAACTTATGTTTTAAAATACACCCCAAACTTTTTTTTTTTATAAGCGTTTCACCCCGAGCAAGGCATGTCACTGCCACTACTGTGCAGGGGGCTACGTAGAGTGGAGAAAGGCTGATTAAATATAGGAAATAACAGAGGGTGGGTGATAGGCGGGTGAGGATACCGAGAATGAGGGTTGGGTAGATGAGTGTTGTGAGAATAGTTGGGAGTTAGTGTGATAGGTGTCTATTGACCCTACATTTAAACACCTGGAGATTGTAACTGTCGGGAAAGCAGAGTTGTGGAAGGGAGTTCCACAGGCGGGAAGCGCGAGAAAAGAAGCTGTTGGAGTAGAATTTACGGTTACATCTTATTTGTTTAACTGTAAAAGGGTGGGACCTAGTTGCTAATCTAGTATCTCGTGTAAATTCGTGCTTAGGCGGCACCAGTGATCTAAGCGCATCGGAGCAGAAGCCATGAAAGTACTTGTAGAAGAGGCACAGGGAAGCTACATCACGCCGGTGTGAGAGCGGCTGCAGCCGGTCTGCCAAGTCAGTATCAACCGCGTTACAGATCCTCCTTTGTATTTTGTCAAGAAGCCCAAGGAGAGCAGCAGGGGCACCCGACCAGATATGGCAGCAATATTCAATACACGGGCGGATGGTAGATTTGTATATGTGCAGAATAGTTTCAGGTGGGAAAAATTTCCGGGCCCTGCACAGGGAGCCGACTTTCATAGCAGCAGATTTGGCAATGGATTCAATATAGTCATTCCATTTGAGGTCCGCCGAGAGTGTAAGGCCAAGGAGGCGTAGTATTTTACTCTCTGGGAGGCTAGCCTGTCCCATGCTAATGGGAGGTAGATGCGATTGTCTATGGTGGTTAGTTGATAACAGCTTTGTTTTGGAGGCATTGAAATTTACCAACCATTTCCTACCCCAGGTCACTACGGATTGGAGGTCCCTTTCAAGTGCGGCAGCGAGGTTCACTTTGTCGTCCAGACCTGGTTTCTGATCGATGCGGGAGTAGATTGTTGTGTCGTCGGCATACATGCCAACTTGGGATCTAATGGTGTCGGGGAGATCATTAATGTAGATCAGAAAGAGCGTGGGACCTAGGATAGAACCTTGAGGGACGCCCGCGTTCGTCTGGTAGTTTTGGGAGGCATGCCCATTTAATACCACCTTTAATGTGCGGTTAGAGAGGAAGGACTGGATGAGGTCAAACAGATGTAAACTATACAACTTTTGATATTTTCAAAACAATTTCTAAAAACCTCACAATCACTTGAAACGTTTTCAAATCTTCCTGAAAAAAAAATCTAATTTAAGAATTTAATGACCGACAGTTGCTGATATGCTGATAAAACAAATCTCTTGTAACTTACGGTATCTGCTCTCAAGTCGACGGTTGTATAGAATTCCATTACAGATCACTGTCTTTGATGTGAGTAATCTATTGGTAAGGATGATCAACTCAGATGGTTCATTCCGGAACGCTACAATCATAATTCTTGACCCTAAACTCGAAGTTAACTCTTCTGTATGTAATCGACAAGAATTCAAACAGAATAGCGGCTTTATTCAACATTGTTACTGATACTGCAGCGTGCCAAACAATTTTCTTTGGGTTGTAAGAGTTCTTTTTAAGAGGAGTTCTTTTTAAGGGGAGTTCTTTTTAAGGGGAGTTCTTTTTAAGGGGAGTAATCAGGGAAGTTTATAACATTCACCTCAGCCAAATAAGTTTGCCACTCGTATCATTGCGGTGTACGGCTTCTCTGAAGGTCAAAGTAGTTGACCTTCCAGACCTTGTTTATTAGCGATTCGTTAACGCATGATTTTTCACGAGATAAGTCATGTTTTGACACAAATAATTCACAGCCATCCCCCTTATCTAATATGGGCATAGTTTGAATTCACACCTAAAGTTCGACTTCGTTTACCAAGGAATCTTTTTTCGAGCGTCTTACTGTTGTTGTGCCCTTCTACGAGGAATGGACTCTTTCTCTTGTTACCTGCGTGACTTCCGGAAGACGGCATTTAAGACGAGCAGCTAGTACGCAGTTAAAGCTATCTACGTTTCAGGCAATAAGCAGCGTAAATGTACTGTTCGGACTTATTTCTATTTACTTATCACTAACACTTACCTTGTACAGATGTTCTTGTTATACTAATACACTGTTTTGGATCTACATCTTGTGTTTCTTGTCTTACTTTCGGCACAAACCAGTCACTACAACTTTGCTGCGAGGTTTCACAAACACAACAAATTGGCGACGACGATTTGCGTTAAGATTCGACAAATTTCAAAAACTACTTTCTCTTTTCAGGGGTAGAACACATTTTCGAGACAGACGATTTTCTCTTTCGTTACAACATCCTATCTTCTTTGACTTCTGCTTTGTAAATAACTCCTATTTTACTAACTTCAAGCGGGCATTTGATTTTATCTATGCAGTTACATTTTTCATTAACGGTATTCTGACGCACTTTTTTTTTCTCTCATTTTGTGCTATTTTTTCCCCTTATGTGATTTCCTACACCGGAATTACTGCTCTAGTATAATTAAGTTGTATTTTGTGTAGTTCGGAACTTTTAAGGAAGTGTTTAAGTAGTTCGAAAAATATTTTTCCTGTTTTGGATTTTATTTCTCAATTAAAAAGTGGATTGAATCAAATATTACATTTCCTCGTGTTCTTCATATTCTCATTTATTTTTTAAGTCGATTCTATTGTAAAGCTTTTTCGTTATCAAAAATTTTCTAATTTTTTTTTAGACAGTCTATATTCTATTCCTCTAGGTTAGGTGATTTCATACGATGTTTATACTAATTTTGTGTTTGGTTTCATATATAGGAAAACAGTGCCAGTTTGTAGATCGAGTTCCACGTTTAAATACTGGACAACTTTCTTTTTTTTTTTTCATTTCGACCTCTGTATCAAAATTAAAACTTTTCAAGAGTTTAAAAATAATTTTTCTTTGTCGTTTGTTCTTTTGTTGACCGGTAATATTATCAGTCCGTCATCTCGATATAATCCGTAATCGTCTGTGAACTATTTTGATTTTGTGTAAAGATTAAACCCATTAGCTTGGAAACCTCGGTTCCATCGAACAAATTTTGTGGTACGTCAAAGGCCCCTTTTTCTTTAGATTTTCATTTTATTTTATCCATATTTCGCCATCATGGAATTGCACAGTTTTGCAGCAATATAAAATTAGTTTTCTATATTCCGGTGGTATATTTAGTCCTTAGCAAAATCTAAAGCTTCAGAAATTGATGGGTAGCAGTTTAATGTCATATTTCATGATTTTTTAAACATTTTCTGGAACAAAAAAAAAAATTTACTTGTCTTTCCACTGGCTATTTTGCGTAGCAATTCCTGGCTTGTTTTTCTTTGTTTTTTTTTTTTATAGAGTTGATCAGTCGGAAGGAGGGTTGTTGGGAAGTGATCCTTATGACTCTATGATTAGGACTGCTTTATTGCCGTTTAGTATTTGAACCCTGTCACTTATACCCAGTTTGAAGTTTTTAATTTATGTAGCCAATGTAAAGATTTGACGTCTTTTATAAGATTTGCTGACTACTTCATTTATTCTTTTCATATAATCCTTCGGGCTTATTGCATAAATATTGCTTGCTTTGTCTCCTTTGACTGGGATATATATTGTGGGATCACCCCTTTTTGGATTCAAGAATGGACTCGCCTGATGTGTACATATAATCCTGCTTATAGAGAGAACGGAGAGTAAGGAGTCTTTCGGCTTTGTGCCACAATTTTGTATATTATACAAAATAGTGAGTTTCGTAAGGAGTCATTTGGTGCATAGTAAGTTGGAGATATTTGGATATTGACTAACCCGTGTTCCAGTTTGTATCTTTCTGTTCAATATAACTTACATTTTCTATCTCCATATTTGCTTTTGTTATTATTTTCTGTGGTTTCTCAACTAGAATCCACAACACACACACATATATATTATATAAGAAATTACCCCGAAAAGCATATGCATATGTCTATATCCTTGTGTAAAGTGGAACAAAACAAATGTCTTCCTAAAATCTTTCACGCTTTTGCTGGTGTATATTTCGTCTCTTATCGTTTTTTTTTTTCTCTTCCGACCGCATTTTCCTTTACGTTTTGGACTGATGGATTCAGTTAGTTTCTTTGCTTTGATAATACGATTGACAGTTGAAAGGCTGACACCGACGATATCCGCGATCTCTATAAAGCTTGCCAGTGTGTTGGTGTAACGTTACAATTTTCGAACGTTTTGTTGGAGTAACGTCTACTGCAGACAATGACCGTAGGACAACTAATCGACAGTCGAGGCCATAATGTCTGGGTGTGATAAAAATTTGATGAAACCACGGATAACGCAATATTTCTCAAGGTTAAACAAATTTCATCGTACATCACGAAAATATTCATATTGCTACAAACCACTGCAAATGATCTAATCTGAAGGGAATAAAATATAAATCGATTACACACTATAACTCTAGAGATAAATATCTTTTTTGCAAAATATATAATTCTTTATTAGATGGATTAACTCCGACATATTTGTAATTCGTTTAAACATATTTAATAGATATTCGTGTTTAAGTAGTTTTTTTTTTTAAATAATTAAAGAACATATTTATTTTTACTGGCCTTGAATAATCGATTATTCAGGCCGGTAGATATAAATAATAATCTTTAATTATAAAAACAGTATCTTATTTGTTAATTATAATTAATTATAATTACTTATAATTAAACAGTATCTTTCTCAAACACAAGAAACCGTTAACAATAATGTTCAAACAAAATATCTGAGTGAACTTATTTCGTAAATAAATTCTTTGTTTATATTACGATATGAAAACAAAGCAGATATGAATTCTTCGATGAATCAGAAAAATGTGTTTAAAAGCATTTTCAGATTTTGAGTGTAAGTCCTTCGTGGCCGAGCGGTCAAGACACGTCAGATCAATTGATGGTTTTACCGAGCGGACGCAGGTTCGTATCCTGCCGGAGGATGCAAATTTTCTTAAGATTTCTCGATTATTCAGGACACTATCTATATATATATATATATATATATATATATAAATAAATCTACGGCTTAATTATTAAAGTAGTATTTATCCAAATACGAGTATCCATTAAAAAATAAATTTTAAACAAATGGTATATGCACTCACATTTTCTATAGAAATGAACAAAACGAAGTCTAAACGTACTTTACATTGGTATGAAATGTAAGAAAACTTATTTACTGTGTGCGTCGTAGTAGTAGTAGTAGTGATGGTGGTAGTATAGACGAAGTTCAAGTAAAATCGTCTGCTTATATGCGTATTTAACAAACTTGGCCGAGTGACAAGTGATCCTACGGCTTATGTCATCCTATCAAAACCATAAAAGAAACAAACTGGGTTTGCTCGATAACCAGGTGAGGTGATTTGGTGATATCTATTCAGCTTACATTGTCAATTACACGTCACTTAGTAAGCATCCCCCGTACAACCGTAATGATGTATGATGAGACCAACCTAGAAACCCCGGCTCCATTGCAATGCTCTTATCTGTTTCCCTCTTGGACATGTAAATATATAGCGATAATACCATGTACTCAGGATCTAGAAACTAATTTCCTACACATGTAATAGTTGCTAACAAGACTAGACCACATACGATTACTCTATAGGTAACAGCTAATTAAGTACCATACCTGATACATGCTTGGGCGATCATGTCTCAAGAGACATGACTGACTGGGCAGAAGATTATCCCGCAATAAGTTGCCATTGCTTTCCGCGGTAGACTGGTTGCCAGCCAAGGCTATAGAACCCAATCTGTCCTGTTGACTCCTAGCTAGAGGGAGAAAAGATGTATTATATTATTACGTAGTAATTAGTGAGGGATCAGTTTATTACTTCCTAATAATAGAAAAAATGATCCCTCACTTTATGACCAGTAGAAGCCTCAATCATGATTCCAACTATTATATTCAGTCAGTTAAATGCCATGCGTAATACAGGCTTTGGGCGATCATGTCTCGAAAGAGACATGACTGACTGGGCAGAAGATTTTCCCGGAGTAGGTTTCCATTACTTTCTAAACTGAATACTAACCAAGTCTATCCTGCTATTAACCCATAGCGAGGGGAGACGAGATACCTTTCCCAATGCAACGAATTCAGATGGAATCGGATCACCGATTTCTCGTCCCAAGCCGATATTCACTGCACCACAACGCGTATCCTCGGTAAAGATGTAAGAGTACCCCTCAAAAAAGAGCTACCTATAAGCTAAACCCTTACAGAATCAAATACAAATGACCCCATCTTCGAATGAAATGTGTATTGGGATTCAGTCTGGGAAATAACAGGTCTGTATCGAATTTAATGCCAATCTATAAGAGTATTGTGTTCACCCGAAGAGATACTAGCTGGATTTTAGTACTCGATGTTATCTCAGAATGTGAAAACTACGGAAATGGTATTAAACACGAACCATTTATTTTTGTTGCATTCTTTCAGGGCATGGTCGACCATGCCTCGCACCAAACGAAATGTAGCGGACGAGCCAGTTTTGTCGCTGACCCTTCGACAAATTGACTCTTTTTTTTTTTTTTTTTTTGAAGAAACATTACTTCTATGATGTAAATGTGCTATCCAGTCTTATTCATTTCAATATTGCCACACTGTATAAAAGGCTAAGTACTAACGATCAATCTAGCAGAATAAATCCTCTAAAGTCTTCCAGGACAAGGTGGACTCTTTGAGTGTAAGTCACATATGTGAACAAAATAAAATGTAATTTAGCTGGTAGGCTGAAGAAACAAAACCCATTTACAAAATAAACCTAATAATAGAATGTTTCTCATGCATGCCAACTTTGTGCAATATCCGTGTAATAGAAAAACAAATCCGTTATAAACAGCTCGGTAGGCAACATAGCAACAAAAAAACGGGGTCAAAATCTAAATCGCACTTTCGCTCACCAAGCTCAAAATTCAATCTGCAGTATGCAAAAGCAACGACCTATATTTACCCACCGATTTTTCTGATTGACCACGCCAGACGGGAGGAAAGAAAATTAGCATAGTTTCTGATACTCAGCAGCATTTTTTGTGCTAATAATTTTTGATAGTTTTTTTTAATTTATTCTAAGGCGAATCATGCACAAAACAAACTTTTTTTTCTTTTTCGAGGTAAGTAATTTTCTTTCGATACAATTCGATCAAAGCACAACTAAATTTTAGGATAATATCTTATAACAGTCATACTCGACAACGAGGTGACAGCCATTCTTTGTGATCATTTGCTGTAATCCAGTTCTGTTACTCCTGTGTTTTAATTATTATTAAACTAAAGAACATAATCATGGTTTTGACATTTTACTTTCTGCGTGTCTATGAAACTGGATATTCATATTTATCCAGTTTAGCTTGCTCCGTCAAAATCACACTATATGGAGTCTTTCAATAAGTCTCCATCTCACAATGATCGACAAGCCTTTGCTCTATGGTATGGCACCTTCACTATTTCATTTGTAAATATATTAGTCATGTTGATACATTCTTCATTTTGTATGGCCTAACATCACATGGTCTCTAATAAGCATCCAACTCGCAACATTGTTGATAGTTATAAGCTACTGCGCTGTGGCGAGGGGATCTACATATGAATTTAATCAAGATCCCAAGCTATGGATTAAAGAGTCGGGTAGACATAGACTGGTCTCTCTAGGATAAATATGAATTACAAACGACGAAGATTGCAAGAGACGGTCCATTTTTTTCTTTACCATAAGCAAATTGGTGCATTTACGTTTTTGAAGATTATAGTTATCAGGGAAGCAAGACCTCGGGAGTTCTACATGTGAGACGTGCAAAAAAAAGCAACTCTTGGCATAGAAATGACGGTTGCATCTAACTAGATCAACATAATGAGGTGTGACCTCGTTGTGAATCTAGCAACACGTTTAAATTCATGTAGACAAAGCAACGGGGGGGGGGACTCATCAGAACAGTTGTATGAAAATCCTCTATTGTAATACCGTTGTACACACACACACGAGTGTGTGTGTGTGTGTGTATATATATATATATATATATATATATATATATATATAATTTCCACACCACCTGATGAGACAGTGTAATTTCAATGTCGAAACAAAATGTACACTTTGTAGTGAATTAAAAAAATTGTGCATGTTATAAAGTATAATTTATAATAAATATTCACAGCTCTATATTATATATCGAGCACTGTTTTAAATTAATGTTTTGGGCGTTGTAAATTTTTTTTTTTTTTTTTCGATTCTTATTCACTCGGAGATATATATATATATATATATATATATATATATATATAATGTGTGTGTATGGGGCATATGGGTAGGTATTTGAAGGCTATCACAATGCGTTTACTATAATAAAGGAAGGTAAAGGTGTTGGGTATTACCCATTTATTATTCATTAATATTTCGAGATCAGAATCACAAATTCGTGAAGCGTTTCATATTTTTAAATTCTATTATTCTGGAGATGAGATTCTGATCTCAGAATATTAATGAATAACAAATAGGTAATACCCAGTACCTTCTTTACCTTTTTATTATACTAAACGCATTGTGATAACCTTCAAATACCTACTCAAACACCTTATATACACAATGCTGCCAGCAAATTACAAAACATATATATATATATATATATATCCACACACACACTCCCTACTATAATAAAAACCGTTGTGTATTTATTTGTATAATTTATATTTCCCTCCAGTAACTTTTAGGGGTTTGGAACATTTTTTTTTCTTTATGCCTTCATATAAAATAATCTGTACAACAATATACATGTTGTCATTTTAGACGACATATCGATATAAATACTCACCCGTATTTAAAGGAAAAATAAAACAGGAAGACAATGTCACGTTTGTGAGGAAAGTGACTGAGGTCGATTAATTCTGGAAGAAGTTGCTTTTGGCTTTTAAATTTTTGAACCGCAGACCTTTTTGAATTTTGCCAACAATCTCGAGATAACACATCACCCAATAAGTCTCAGGCCTAACTAATAAAACAACTTTTAGGCAAAATTCGACATTATTCATCAACATAGTCTCCCTTTAGGGCGATAAATTGATTTCCACGCTTCTCTAACAATTCGATGAATTTTTTGTAGAACGATTTGTCTTTGGCCTTAAAATACGTCACAGTTTTCCATATCACTTTTTTATTAGAGCCAAATCTCCTTCCCTGGAGCATACCTTTGATGTCTGCAAACCTGGGGGCCAGATCTGGAGAATAGCGTGGATGTGGAAGCAATTCGTGTAGTTTTGTGACACGGTGCGTTGTTTTGGTGAAAGATCACTTTTCTATTTCCTCCATTTGTGGCCGTTTTTTAGTGATTTCCTCCTTCAAACGCACCAATAATTCTAATATTAGCTATTGATTGTTCTTAGGGTAATCGATGAACAAATTGCCTTCCGCACCTCAAAAAAGAAGCCAAAACCTTGCCTGCTGATGTTTGTGTCTTGGGTCGCTCTCAGATGACAGCCTATTTGACTCTAGAGTTAAGTGGTGGATTCCATTGTTACTTATTTACGCAAAAACTTGTTGCGTTGAAACAGTTGCAAACAATCCTCTGAATCGTCGACACGTTGTTCTTGATCGACTGAACAAATGCGGCTCCCACTCTGAATACAGTTTTGACATTGACAAATGTTCACGCAAAATGGTGACTACATTGCTTTCTGATACGTTCAACTTCTCTATCTCACGCTACTTCAATTTACGATCGATTAAAACGAGTTTATTAATTTTTTTGGTGTTTTCAGTGACAAATGCCGATTTTGGCCGACCTGAGTGTTCAGCATTTCTGTCTGTATGACCGCGTTGCTTATCTATTCCCTTTTTAGTTGTATTGGGAGCCCGTTCTAGTGAAGGGTAATTGTATATTGTTGCAGGTTAACGGAATTTGGCCTTGTGGTTGATAGCCCACTATAAGTCATAAAAATGATTTTAAAATCAAGAAAGGCAATTTGAGTAGAAATAACATTTTTATATAAACACATATCAATTAATTTTTTACAACTAAAGTAATAACATGATTTTAAGTCCAACGTAGATTAAATGTTCATGGCAAATAATAATCTGAAAGAGAATCAATGCTTAGGAATGTGGAGAGCGCTGTGAGTAAGGAATGTCTTTTGATGTAGTCGCTCCTTAGGTCAGTGAGTAGTTTTGGGACAAGGAGAAGGAAAGAAGTGAAGTGAGGCGAACGTAGTAGCCGCTTGATTTAAATCAAGGGGATATCTATTACACTCTTCTACTGAGGTCTGCCTGCTGGGTGCTTTTTGTCTCGGCTTTTTGGATCAAAGGCAGCTCGTTTGGGATTTCACACTTGAATTTGATTCTGGGCTTCCCATTGGCTGGTAAATAAAATTCGCGTAGGCTCGCGAAATGGAAATTTGATATTTGATTAATTTTTATTTTTCAGCCGGAACATCTGCGCGAACCCGGATGCGCACCGTCGAGTTTTGGTCATTTACTTTTTGGTTGTGAGGGTGCAAACATCCGGTCCGTCGGTATCACCACAAAAGTTAGCATACCACCTCTTAACCGTTATTAATAACTTATTAAACCATTTCTTTGCTTGAACAGTATTTTTCCCTATAATAAAGTAATGCTTTATCAATACTCGCAATTCTAATTTTTTTTTATCGTTTTGAAAATTTGCAACAGTAGCTTCAATTAAATAACTAACTTGTAAGCAAATAATCAGATTGATGCCAAATTTTGTCACGTGCTATTTAAAGGCCAGTGCTGCATAAAAAATCATCATTTTTTTTTTTTATTAGTGGCGCTAGTTATATGTCAGGCCCGGGACTTATTGAGTGATGTTACAACAAGGAAAAACACACCAAATATAGATGTATTTAACGAATGGTAGGTTTATATATATGCAAGATTAATTCTAACGAGAAAAAAATATCTGCCACGACACAGTGAACCAACGTTCCCTTGCAACAAGCCATGACATTAAATATATTAAGTAAATATCAATTTAATATGACTGACTTCCACAAATGGATAGAATAACTAACAAATTCGCCACGGTAAGACGTTGTCTTTGAGGACATTCAAATATATGCAACGTGATATTACTATATACTCGGTTTAATTGGGTATGGCATGATGTCACCCTGTAAGCATCACACACTACAGTGGAAAGAATCTGACAAGACTAAGTTATAAATCCTTGCGCTATATGCGAGGGGAACGAAATAGTGTATGTATTTAGTTAGGATCCCTAAATATGAATTAAATTGCAAAGTAAACTGCTATCTTGAAGATAACTATAAATTAAGAAAAATGGCAACCAAGGAAAACGCTATCTATTGTCTTTCTCAGTCAGGTATGGGGATTCACTGAATATAAAAGTGAATGAGGTGATCCGTGATCGCCTGCGCCATAACACATAGCATTAGTCAAATAGGGAGTCAGTGTTTGATATGGCGTAATTCTGTAAATGGGGGGAAAAAGGAGCTAAGTGTTGACGTGTAAATATACAGATGGAGATGCTTATATCTCCTCAGTTTAATTTGGTATGGAGTAACAGTATTTGACATTCAGTATATATCACACACACCGTTAACATTTCATGACAAGTCATTGAGCTGTGGCTAGAAGATATATATATATATATATATATATATATTGCAGTTTAGTCATGTTCCCCAGTGAAGACCAAAAACTGGAAACTGCTTCACTATATTTCCAATAAGTTATAATTGACAGATAAAGAAAAGGATTCTGTGGAGAGCCATGATCGCTTACGTCCCAAAGGGATATGGCATTACACAAAAAACTGTATCGATGTTACATTACTAGGTGGGACTTGAATCTGAACGTATGGTGTATGTATTTAAACCAAATCGAAAATGGAACCTAAATCATTTTTTATTCAAAAAATAAAATATCTATAAATGCTGGAGATTACCAGAGAAAATAGGGAAGCCAGATTTAGGCCTTCTTGCCAAGAACTATCGGACAAAAAACCAAAACTATAAAAAAAAAATAGGAAATCAATTGTCCGAAAATCTCTTTCAATGATCACGACTCCTTTAGATTTCTAGAAGCCATTGAATTGTATCGATTGAATAAGGGATTCGAAACTTCCAAAAAAAAAAAATGACCAAATACAAGCAGCTGAAGAAGTCAGAGGTGAAACGTCAGTAAGACGCCTGCTTGTACAGTGATGCTTATTATCCGCGGTTTTACTTTGTGGTTTCCGTTATCCACGGCGAACTTTAACAATGCTTCAGTTAATAAAGAAATCAATCTTGAATATCAGTTATGAAGGCAATTTAGAGAAGTTTGGAAAGTTGAAATTTCACCGCATATATCGTGAGTTCGATCCTTGAGCTGTACATTACAACTTGGTAAACAATCTGGTGCTTTTATATACACTAAGATTAGACAAAATTAAAATAATCTACAATATTACCGGTCCTGATATGGCATCTCGGCTTCAATAGCTTTCTCACTGCTATAATGTAGCTTCCTTTTGTTTTTTTTCTGTTCGGGAATACCAGAATCAATCAGGTACAAAAAATTTAAATATCTGAGAAGCGTTATAATAGAAGACGGAAAGTGCGACACAGAGATCCGAAGGCGAATTGGCATGGCGAAGGAAGCATTCCAGAAGTTGAGTAAGGTATTAAGAAACAGGACAGTTTTGCTAGAAACTAGGAAGAAAGTACTGGATTGCTACGTGCTGTCCGCCCTTCAATATGGCAGTGAATGCTGGACAATACCATCAAAGATGAAGGAAAAACTTGAAGCAACTGAAATGTGGTTCTACAGAAGTATGCTGCGAATATCATGGATCGAGCATGTGAGCAATGATGAGGTCTTAGAAATGATGGAAACAAAAAGGAAATTAATACTGAGCATCAGGAAGAGAGCTGAAGTTCCTGGGACACGCAATGAGGAAGGAGGGCTTGGAGAATCTGATACTAACAGGCCAGATAGAGGTAAAAAGAGACAGGGGAAAGCAGCGGATAACATATTTGAAGGACCTAATCAGGTAGATAACGGATCGAGGATTGTACGGTGTAACAGGAGAGAGCATGCAAAGAGCCATCAGGGATAGGGAAACGTGGAAAGCCATGATCGCCTACGTCCTGAATGGACAGGGCACATAGAAGAATTGTTCCGATGAATTATCAAGATTGTCAGTTAGGTAAGTTGTTGAATTAGTTAGACGTAACATGTTCTATGTTATGTTTTACTTCTCGCACATGGAATTCTCTTCCGTTTTTCTTTCTTTTGCAGTCAATGTTGAGCTTCAGAAATTAAAATGCAATGTCAATCGTCATCTTCTGTATCCTTAAATCCTATTCTTTTTTTTTATTTCCCTATCGCAGTAATGTATTTTATCAGATTCTTTTGCGCACAATAACCCATCTGTGCCTTAGCCGATTTATCGCCTTGTTTTAAAAATAGTTAAATTTAATAAAAAATAATTCCATTAAATTGAATAACTTAAGATGAAATATGAGAAACACACTAGAAATATTTCTGGAAAAAATACGACAAATGAAGTTATGTTGACAAAATCGTGAATTAATGAAAGGTTTTCATCGCAGAATTTCACATCAAGGGAATATGCTACTGCAATCAAGAAAAAGATGGAAAGTAGCAGCAGCAGTCATTCTGGAATCCTCTATTATAATAGAGGATAAAAGTTCTCTTATATCCGGGTTATCTAATATATATATATATATATATATATAAGATCAAAAAGTATCAGAAATGATGCTATAAAAATGCACCGAATACGTTTATTCTGTATTTAATATCCAAAGTAGTTAACATCTGAAACGACACTTTATTCAAAGTCGTTCACATTGGCGGAGCTCCATTTTGGAAAAGAGGGACGCTACCTCTTCGCATTCTGTTGGATTCTTTCGACGATTTAAAAGAAATAATATTCAGTGGGATTTGATTCTTGAAGAGCAAAAAACCGTAAGCGTCAAGATCTGGCAATGATGAAACCTCTGTGGCAAGACAACCACACTATACACATTTTCCTTCCAAGCACTGCTATAAACAGCGGAAGTGAACGAAAGCATTATAACTTCGTGTATGCGCGACAGAGTTCAAGATCACTATACATATTTTAGCGGTTACCAAAACCAACAATCTGAGTATATATATATATAATATTAACTATAGTAATTACAATACCAATAGTAACAGAACTAAGTCTGCCAAAACTAGTATTAAGCTATAATTTAAATCGTCTTGAACAACCCACCGAGGACGAACTCGGAGGGGAAAAAGGGGGGGAAATGAAAAACAAAAAAAACAACGGAGTACATGAACAAAAAGTCAAGCACTCGTAAGAAAGAAAAAAAAACCCAAGACGAAAACCCTAACACTAAAGCGCTCAATACGAAAGTAGAACAACTTCCTTATACCCTAAATATTTAACTCTAAAATCTCCCAATACATACGATATCTTTTACAACCATAGAATTTACCTTGCATTTATAACGTACGTCTAACCAGCATTTAACACGCGGACTAACTTCTGCACGACCAACTAGAAATTTGATACACGCACGCCTTTCTCATTTTCCTCATACTGCTATCTGAAATAATTAAACACACACTTCAATGTGCTCTACCCATTCAGGTCGTTGGCGATTATGGCTCTCCACAATTTCTTGTCCTTCGAAGTTTTTCATAAATTTCTTTTTTTTTTTCTCTCTCTCTCCCCAAAACCCGTCAATCCAGCTCGCCAGGCAAGTTGTGTGTTGCTGTTGTTACCTGAAATCTGAGAGTTAAATTTTTCAAGCTCTTTCCTTATGTGCCTAAGACATTTCAACTGTCTATTCTTAGTATTAAGTAGGGATTTTCTTCTTATTGTCATTTTCTCTAGAAGTTCATCGTTGCTCACATGTTCGGTTTATGGTATTCTCAATATCTTTTTGCAGAACCATATTTCTGTTGCTTCAAGCCTCTTTGTCTGTGATGACATCGCCCAGCATTCACTGCCAAATTGGAGAGCCGATATTACGTAACAGTCTAGTCCTTTTTCTGAAGATATTTTTCCGTTTAATACTTTGCCTAGTCTTTTAAAAAATCCTCTTTCGCTATCCACATGAAACTTTCCGTTCTCTGTTAATTTATTACCGTGCTTGATTTCGGTACCACAATTTGTCAGTTGGGCTCATCCTTTTGTTGACAACCATGCATTCAGTCTTTTTGCAGTTGATGCTTAGTCCTTTCTTCTCGCTTTCCATCATTACCTCCTAAACTACCACCAGAAAAAAATGGTCAGTACAATTCATACATAAGCATCTTCTCTTCCAAAATTAATTTTCAAAAATCTCTTAAGCCGAATAGCCAAACGTTTCCAATTTGTTCCTCATTTTCTCAGTGTCCAATTTGATTCACTTATCTCCCTAAAAACTTCTTTTTTAACAGGGGTAGAGGTTTATTCGGTAAACTTTTGATTTAGCACCCGAAAGCCTTTATTCCTACAATTTTTTCCAAAACATCCTTATTTCCGTGCAAAAGTATATGCTGAACTCCAATCAACAAATAGATATTGAAAAAAAAAAAAATTCAGAACTTCTCGCTCTTTATCTCACCCACAACCATCATTTTAAAATGTTATTCGCTGCAGAATGGCTTTAGGCGTAGGAAGCTAATTTCGGCCTATTTACTTCCTTTGAGAAATTACCTCGCGATTTATTTTGTTTCGGAACTCAATTTCCGCAGAAAGTTGCGAGTATTTGCGTGTTTTTTTTTCCTTTTTTGGCGAAAGTTAACTTTGAAATGTATAACAATGTATAACAATAAGTGTATTTCAATTAACCTTCAAATACATTGCGTGTATTTGCGTGTTTTTTTTCTTTTTAATCTCAGAAGAATATGAAAATAAGTGATAACTGTAGTTTTACTTAACCTTCAAATATGTAAAAATATATTTGCGTGTTTTTTTTTTTCGTTGGTAATGAATTGAAGAAAGGTGTGTATACTTACTTTGAGAAGAAAGTTAACTTTCAAATATATGAAAATGTGATAATTGTAGTTTTTAATAATTTTTTCCGACTTATTTTCATATATTTGAAAGTTAACTTTCGTCGGAAAAAATTAACTAAAACTACAATTATCACATTTTCATATTTGAAAGTTAACTTCTCAAATTAACTACACGCAACTTTCTTAAATTCATTACCAACAAAAAAAGGGGGAAAACACGCAAATATATTTTCATATATTTGAAGGTTAAGTAAAAGTATCACTTATTTTCATACATTTCACAGTCAACTTAAAAATTCTATGCCCAAAAAAAAGAAAAAAAACACGCAAATACCCGCAACTTTCTGCTGAAATTGAGTTCCGAAACAAAGTAAATCGCGTAGTAATTGCACAAAGGAAGTAAATAGGCCGAAAGTAGCTTCCTACGCCTAAAGTCATTCTGCAGCGAATAACATTTTAAAATGATGGTTGTGGGTGAGATAAAGAGCGAGTTCTGAATTTTTTTTTTTTTTTTTCAATATCTATTTGTTGATTTGAGTTCAGCATAAATATTTGCACGGAAATAAGGATGTTTTGGAAAAATTTGAAGGAATAAATGCTTTCGGGTGCTAAATCAAAAATTTACCGTTTATTCTTTGTTTCCTGATGAAAATTGGATTTATGGTTCCTTGTAAAGTGGGTACCCAACAAAATCACTACTAGGTTACTGTGATGGTAAATGCTCCAAATTATTAAGAGAAAATATCGAATATTTTTTAATATTACATTTTTTCTTTTTTAGAATATTACAAATTTTTATTAAATGCTTTTTTAGCACCAGCTGTGTAACACAAATGAGCGTAGCTAATTTTATCGTCTTTTTTCCGGTGAAAGACATCAACTTTGAAATTCTTTCAAAAAATAAAATAGTCGAATTCTGATGAAACTTTCAGGACTTATTCACAAATGAATAAAATGATTTTTTAGAAATGGTTCCTCTTTGAAAATTTTTTTTACAAATAAAACCCTTTTCATCCTACTTTTATGAAAACTCAAATTTGAGTTTAATAATTTTAAATGATTATATTAGTTAAAAGCAGAACTTTTCAGAAATTTTTCTTTCAAAATCGGACCTGGTTTACCAAGAATCTGCTTTGAATAAGATAACGCCATAAAACTTTGATTTTATTTATAATATACATTCAGGACAATATTTTCTTAGATTTACAATGAAAAATGATTTTGACAAGATTTATTTTAGTTTTAATCAGAATGATTAAATGTTTCACAATTTAGTTTCCATGGTGTGACTCTTACAAAATATAATTACTAGTAGTGGTAGTAAGCATCCGTTGGTCAAGGTTGAGCATGGGTAGCATCCTTGTTGTCTGCTCGCCCTGTTGGCGGGGCATCAGAATACGCCAACTGTCCCCTGCAGAGAGTAAAAGTCTCTCAATGGGGCCACCTGTTGGCCGTTGGTGGCGACCCGTGTCGTCTGGTGACGGGATCCTGGTGATTGAGCAGGCCATGGCCCGAGTGCAAAGAGGTCATGGTTCTGCAACACATCACTTCGGCCCTTACCTGGGCTAAACGGGCGGTCGGAGAGGCCCGATCCGATCAACCGGCTGGTCAGGTCAAGCCCTAACATCTACTCCCAAACATACCCTCCAAAAACAATTTCTACCAAGACTGATGTATCCTACCATACATATTCTCCCCCACAAAAAAAAAAACAAAAAACTACCAGACCATGGAAAGTGATATATAAGAAAACTACCACCAGCTTTCTATGAATAGATGTTAGAAGGCGCTGGCTAAGGGTCAATCGGTGGTGCAAGATACATAGGCCCGGACATGGCTGCAAGCCATCCAGCTGTGCACATACATTATGGGGCGGTGCACAGAGGGAGGAGACAGGTGCTCCGGGTCTCTCGCGCCGTCGAGTATATCGGAGGGGAAGTCCCCGATCAGTCAGGGTCAATGGGTTTTCCCCCTGACAGATCCCGTTCGTGGGCTCCAGCCTGGTTTGGTGGGTGGGGATAACCCTCCAATGAATAATATATTATATAGTATGTCTAATAAATATTCCAAATGCCCCCATATAGAATCTCCATCAGACTCAGAAAGTGAGTTTATTATTACAAAACATTTTCCTCAGTTTATTGTTTTGGAGTCGTTAGAAGAAAAACAATTAACAAAGATATCCCCATTTGTTATTGAAAAAGTACTTTCTGGTGCTATAGTACCAAAGATGGTGAAGAAACTTAAATATGGTACGCTACTTGTCCAAGTAGAGAAAAATCATATTCTGATACACTTTTAAAAATGAAAACCTTTTCAGAAACAAAGATAAAAGCATATCCACACAACACACTGAACAAATCTAGAGGGGTAGTCAGAAGCACTGAGCTTTCACTCTGCACTATCGAAGAAATCAAGACTCAGCTAAAAACACAAGGTGTGATAGATGTACAACGCATTCAAATTTGAAAAAGAACAGATATCATCGAAACAAACACATATATATTCACTTTCAACCACCCCAAAGTCCCGAAGGAATTAAAAATAGGATTTACAATTGAAAAGGTCAACCAGTACATCCCAAACCCTCTACGGTGCTTCAATTGTCAACTTTTTGGACACCATAAAGACAGGTGCACGAGACTTCCAACATGCAGAAGATGTGGAGAAAGAGACTCTGACCACCATGGGCAAGAATGTAACAAAAAAGCAAAATGTGTTAATTGTCTTGAAGATCACCCATCAGACTCCAAACAATGTATAATCTGGAAAAAAGAAAAAGAGATCAACACTATCAAGTTTACATGTAATATATCCTTCTCTGAAGCTAGAAAGATAGTCGAAACAACTGGCTTATTTCCCACTAAATCATATGCATCAGTTACTAAACCAAAACCAAACAACTTTGAAAAACAAGAATGCCATTCTTGCAAACTCCTACTCAGTAAATTATCAAAACTTACACCAGAAACACTCCCCTTTCTTGAAATAAATTAATCCAAGCACTGAATCTGACAATAACACTGAACCTTCAAGCATGGAAAAACCATCAACATCAAATACCTCTATGGCGGGACAAAAACCTCTTCTCCAGAGGGAAACTATCCCCAAAAAATCGACTTTACGGAAGGAATGTAAGTCCCCTCCTCCAAAGAAAGTCACTACTACTCAGGAGCAGACTGTACAGAGATCTTCTTCTAAACAAAGAACTGTAGTGGAGAAAAACACAAAAAAAAACCGATGCACATCTGTAGATTCAGAAGACATGGACACGGAGAGTATCCCTCCTGCAGAAAACAACCATTTCAATACTCATAAAGATAAACGGAAATCAAATACATAAATTTTAACCATGGCCAGCAAAATAATTCAATGGAATTGCAGAGGTATAAAAGCCAATCTGAATGAACTTCTTCTACTAATATCCAGTCTATGTCCTTTAATAATGTGTTTACAAGAAACTTTTTAAAAACCGTCTGAAAGCATTAAACTCCGCAACTTCTCTGAATACAACCACATTGTAAATAACCCAAGTAGAGCTTCCGGAGGAACATCCATTCTTATCAATAATAAAATAGCACAAAGCCAGATAAATTTACAAACTAATTTACAGGCAATTGCCGTTACAATCACTTTACATCGGACTGTCACAGTTTGCTCCATTTATCTACCTCCAAATGACCCTATAGACGAAACAGAAATAGAAAATCTTATTAACCAACTCCCTCGTCCCTTCCTACTATTAGGTGACTTTAACAGTCACAACACTAGCTGGGGATGCTCAGACACAAACAGAAGAGGAATCATAATAGAAAATGTTATCAACAATAACAACCTATGTATATATAAGAAGAAACCAACTTTTATTCACTCTGCTACAAACACATTCTCAGCAATTGATCTTTCTATAAGTGATCCAAGTATCTTTATGGATTACAACTGGACTGTTCATGAGGATACATGTGGAAGTGACCACTTCCCAATAACATTAGAACATACTGACCCTGAAATAATATCAAAAATACCTCACTGGAACCTTAAAAAAGCCAACTGGAATAAATTAAAGCAATTATACAAATAAAAACTTCTACCTGGAAAACATTAGAAAGACTCGATCACTCATTTTACAGATACTATTATTTCTGTAGCTGAGGAATGTATCCCTAAAACAACTTCTCCAACTAAATATAACCGGCCTTGGTTTAATGACGATTGTAAAAAGGCTATCAGGCTACGGAGTGCTGCATTAAGAAAATTCAACCACCAACCCACTGCTCAGAATTTAAACCATTTTAAAATATGCAGGGCTAAAGCACGCCGAATAATAAAAGAAGCCAAACGGGAGTCATGGAAGAGCTTTGTTTCCAAAATTAATAACACCAAAAGTAAAACCATATGGAATATGGTGCAGAAAATTTCAGGAAAAAACATCAGTCCCCCCCACTCAAGCGCCTCTGTATAAACAACAACAAAATAACCCAAAAAAAGGACATGGCCAACCTGCTTGCAGATTGTCTTGCAAATGACTCGTCATCCAAAAATCACAGTAAAAAATTCCAGACTATTAAACAGGAATCAGAAAAAATCAAGCTGAACTTTAAAAGTAATAATGAAGAAGAGTATAATAAACCTTTTTCTTTTAATGAACTGAAGGATTCATTAAAGAAGGCCAATAACACAGCTGAGTGACCAGACGAGATATCGTATGAGTTCTTAAAACAACTATCTGATCAATCATTGAAGTATTTACTATCTATTTTTAACGACATCTGGATCAGTGGTAATATCCCTGCCATATGGAAGCAAGCCATAGTCATTCCTGTAGTAAAACCAGGAAAAGATGCATCTGACCCCTCCAATTACCGCCCCATAGCACTAACAAGCTGTGTATGTAAGACTCTTGAAAGAATGGTTAATAACAGATTAGTTTGGTTTTTTGAAATCAATAAAACAATAACCAATCTTCAATGCGGTTTCCGAAAACAGCGGAGTACTATGGATCATTTAATAAGACTGGAAACTTTTATTAGGACTGCCTTTATCCAAAAAAAACATTACTGCTATTTTCTTTGACTTGGAAAAGGCATACGATACCACATGGAGATATGGTATCATGAAAAATCTCAAAGAAGCTGGACTGATGGGAAGACTACCTATTTTCATCAATAACTTTTTAAACAGATTATTTAATGTTCGTGTAGGAGCATGCCTCTCGGACCCCAAGGAACAGGAAATGGGAGTCCCACAGGGGAGTATTTTATCTGTAACATTATTTAACTTAAAAATCAATGATATTGTTGGATGTATAAACCCAGGTGTGGATTGCTCACTGTATGTCGATTTTTTAATCTGCTACAGCTCAAGGTATATCTGCATAATTGAGCGGCAGCTTCAACAATGCATTGACAAAATAAAAAAAATGGTCAACCAAGAATGGATTTAAGTTCTCCATTAACAAAACAAAATACATGCACTTTTGCCAGCTTAGAAAATTACATCCAGATCCTCTGTTAAAACTGGACGGGACTCAGATTCCCGTTGTAGACCAACATAAATTTTTAGGTCTAATACTGGATAAAAAAACTCACCTTTATTCCACACATCAAATACTTAAAAAACAAATGTAACAAAGCTATTCAGCTGATGCGAGTTATTGCCCACACAGATTGGGGAGCTGATAGACAAACCTTACTGAAGTTATATAGATCATTAGTGCGATCGAAATTGGACTATGGCTGCTACATATATGGTGCTGTCAGAATGTCATATACAAAGTCATTTGACACTGTTCATCATCAGGGACTTAGAGTGGCCTTGGGAGCCTTTCGAACTTCTCCCATTGATAGTCTATATGTAGAAGCCAATGAACCGCCATTATCCATTCGCCGCAACAAACTAGCTTTACAATATTTGACCAAAATCCTCTCTTGCCCATCCAATCCTGCCTAAGACTATATTGTAAACCCATTATATCACCCTCTCTATGATAGGAAAAAGAAAACAATTAAAACATTTGGCCTAAGGATGAAAGAAATCATCAGAGAATCCAATATAAACCTGGAACGAATCCACGAATCACACATTTCAGAAAGCCCTCAATGGGAAATCATCCAACCAACAGTATTACTAAATCTCACCAAATGCCCTAAATCAAAGACCAACCCTACTGATTTCTACGAAGAACTGAACAAGATTGTCGATAGTTTCCCTTCCTATAAACATGTATACACAGATGGATTGAAAGAAGGTGAGAAATGTGGATGCTGTGCCCTACTAGATAAAGTCACAAAAATAGACGTCTACCCGATGGAGCATCAATTTTTAGTGGTGAGCTGGCACTTGATCTAATCACTGACAATGTAAGTGACAGCTTCGTTATATTCTCTGATTCACTCTCTGTACTATTGTCCATCCACAACAAGAATCTCAATAACCCAATTATCGTTAAACTTTTAAATCGATTAAATGTGATGAACAAAACCAAGAATATTGTCTTTTGTTGGATCCCCAGCCACATTGGCATTCGTGGTAACACGAAAGCGGACATGGCTGCAAAGAAGTCTCTGAGAGAGGATATCTTCAATATGAAGGTCTTATTCACAGATCAAAGGCCTTCAATAAAAAGGTATATTCAACTCAAATGGCAAAAACGTTGGTCGACCTGTCAGAACAACAAACTCTTCCAAATTAAACCAAATTTGGGAGAGTGGAGAGGTGCATTAAGGAAATCCAGAAAGGAAGAGGTAATACTGTCTTGAAGTAGGATAGGACACACCTTTTTTACCCACTCCTGGCTGTTAAGAGGAGTAGATCCGCCCAAATGCTCTAAATGCTAGATGAATAATAGCATAAGACATATACTAATTGATTGTACAGACCTGGCAAAAACTCGTCAACAGTTTTATAAAGTACAAAACTTAAGATCTTTATTTGAAAACATCAACATAGACAAAATACTAGCCTTCCTTTGGAAAATTGACTTATTTAATAAAATTTAACTTCATTATATAGATTCAACATAGACATATAAACTATAACATTTCCTCCTAGCTATGGGTAAAATAGCATGCTGTGTTCCGAATATGCCTGTTTCCAGGGAATAACTCATTTAAAATAAAAATACGCTTCCGGCCTTAGATGACCCTTTAGATGTTGATAGGCCGTTAAACAGGAACAAACAAACATTGTTGTCTGCTTGGCTGGAGCATCCGTGTATGTGACTAGAAACCGATGAGGAAGTGACAGTCTTTGTTGCAGAGGCTGAATTTATGTTTTGTTTCTGGTCTGTCGGAGCTGTCATTTTGCTTCCTGCAAACCCACCTCTCCATGGCGACTTGTCAGTTACTCCTCCCTTGATTCAAATTGTTGGGCCCGGGTTCTTTCCATCTGAACCGGTTGACTGCTACGCTCTCCCATAACTCCGTGTTGATGCCCAGAGCTTTCATATCAAAGTTGTGGCCGCCCAGTGGGTCTACTCTCCAGAGGCGAGCTCTCCATACAGTAGGTATTTTGGAATGCGACTGTTTGGCATGCGGTGGACATGGCCTAGCCAGCGGACTCTGCGCTGTTTAAGGAGTATGAACATGGTAGGCAGACCGGCTCGAGACAGGACCTTAATGTTTCTATTGAGGCGGGAGTAAGTGGTGCTACCATAAATGCCTACTTGGAAACTGACGGCATCAGGAAGAACATTGAAGATAAAAACAGCGTAGGACCTAGAATGATGCCTTGAGAGTCACCTGCGTTCGTGTGAAATGATCTGGAAGCGTACTGATTCGAAACGGTCTTCATTTCACGATTTAAGAGAAACGATTGCATTAAACCAAACAATCGTCCAGTAATAGCTCTTGAGCTTGCGTAGAAGGCGAGCATGCCAAACCCTGTAAAACGCTTTCGAGATATCAAAAGCCACAGTTCGTCATTATTATCCTGGCCTGATATACATATTCAGTGATGTCTGCTAGCACATCACAGTAGATCTGGTGAAGCGAAAGCTATATTGTTTTTTAGAGAGTAGGTTGTGAGAGGTGAGATGCTTAACCATTTCAGCATTGATTAGAGCATGGAATATCTTGCCGTAATGGAGTAAAATGGCGATAGTTGGAGGGGTCAGAGGATTCACAAAAGTTCTTAAAAAAAAAAGAAACAAAACTACAGATGAAGACTTCCAACAAGCTGAAAGGCAGGAAATAGAGGTAATAGTTGTAGAGTTTGAAGAGGACTGCAGCCAGCTCAAGAACACGTTTCTTTATGACTAGGATTTCATCATCTTCGTTTGCCTTATAGAAGTCTAATTCAGAAATGGGACCAGAGACGGAGTTATGAACATATATAATAGAGCCTCTGTTCTCACTGGGAAATCTGGTTTGAGTACTCCAGACGAGTCAAGTGTTGAGTTGGAAGAGAATTTGCGAACAAAGCAGTCAACGCTTGCAGAGAACTACCAATAATCTTTAGAACCGAACTTGCGAGATGCTATATACACGGTTTCATTTTATAAGCAAACAATAAATTTTCTTTATTTAGGACACGCTTGCATTGTGGTAGACGAAAATGCGTCTGTTGTAATCAAACGTATCAAAGCCGGATAAAGTGATTTCTGTTGGCAATAGCGACCGAACATGCAGGTGAGAATCAAGAAAATAAACTCGATTTAATATTGAATTTCTTTGCTTGATTGAAAGCATCGATGCCAGATTTCATCCAGAAAAAGGCATCAGAAGCGCAATTTTTAACGAGGGGGGGCGTAAAGGTCGTCCCAAGGGATGACTCGAAGGAAAACACGAAATCTAGAAGAGAAGCGTATCCTTCCGGTTGACTGGGGAAACGCGTGAAAGATTCCACCGTTTGCATGATCGTTTAAGTTCAGCTTTTGGGTGCCAGCAAAGCCAGTGACAGTGTTTTAAGCCACCTGGCATGATGGACATTGAAGACACTGAACACAAATATATAAAGGAAGCAGCCTTGTCTATATTATGTAACGCGCAACAGTCGTGAGAGAAAGTGAATCAAAAAACGATAACTAAGTTTAGTAAAGACGGAGGCACACGTAAGAATGGTCTGAAAGTTCAAATGTTCCTAAGATAGCGGGAGATGTTCGCGGACATAAAATCCCAGTCCATGTATGTAGGCCGTCGTTCTTTTAAGAGAGGAAGATAGTCAGAAACTGAGAAATCATAGGAGGTGGTTGCAGAGTTTGAGCTAGGCTGTCTGGGGACATTTAAAAAAATAATCCCATTCTACAAAAGTTGGTACGGATAGCGTGGATGTTGGACAAAGGAAGTTTGAGGAGTTTAGGTGATTTTGTTAAGTTGACTTAGTTTTATATCTTTTCTTATAAGTAAGTTTATTTTAGTAAGAAGAGGCCTAGTAGTAGCAGTCGGTCGTCAAATGTAACGTGCGAGAAGGGAACTGGCGCCGACTGCTGTGTGGCGTTAGTGTTGCCCACCTGAAGTGCTATCATGGAGACTTTTCCAAGCGCGACATGGCACGACACAAACCCCGATGTCATTTGACTGTTGATCAAATCAGTCTCTCCAGATGCTACGCAAAGTTCGGGTTCCTCCCTACCAGCCGGAAAGTAGCAAGCAGAGAACTGCTAAACCGGTACTCTTCACATGACAACAGATTGCCACCATCCGCACATATCACAAAAAAAAAAATACTCGTGACAGCACCACTATTAAACGCTACTATTATCACGCCAGACAAGAGGGAAGGAACCAGGAATCCCTCCCCAAACAGGAAACAAGGGATGAATCTCTACTCTAGCTCAAAAGAAGGTAGAAGAGTATGGACCGGGCGATAGGAGAGCCTATCTATTCCTATGTAAAAAAAAAAAAAAAAAAAACAGTTTTAAAGTCGAAATACTCTTTACAAAGTCCACAAAGAATTAAAACTTGTAGAGCCATACCTCTGAAAAAAAAATCTTCCAAAAAATCCCAATTGGTTTCACCACCAGTTAATTTTTTTCGAATTTTCGATCAGAGTAACTTTGGGCAGTTAGATCGACTAAAGCATGAATGGCCAGCTATTATAGCAGAAGAATAATAAAACGATAAAACGAAAGGAAAACAATGAACGAAAATATATATATATATATATATATATATATAAAATAATCAGCGATTTCAAATGAGAACGTTTTAACAAACATTAATCACTCAAATACCACGGAGAACATGTATTAGAGGGGGGGGAATCATACCTTGAATATTCTTCGCAGTTATGAAATGTGAATAACTCCCTGGTATTTAATTTTTCATTGAGAATGAGTTGTTGCAAGGCAAGTTAAACAAATTTTGATTTAAATCTTATTATTCCAAAATTGCAAAAAAAAATTTAATCAAAAACAAATATTTGTGATAATTAACTTTAAATTAAATTACGATCTGGAAGGAAGCTTACCTCTGAAAACGAGGTCACGCCCCCCTCCCCACAAACACTTTTCCAAAGTCATTTGATGGAACATATCTATATTATCACCCTGCTCTTTTTTTGGGTTTGGGTGGGCTTACAAATTTTGGTGTTTACGCTGCCCTCTTCACTATTATGAACACCGTTCATTCGGTAGGTTCAGTACAACGTGGTACCTTCTTGGTTCGTGAAAGGGTGAAATTCTGTTGTGAATGAAACTATCAATTACGAATGTGGATCGTCATTGGCATTGGTTTAGAGTACAATAGACAAGTGAAGATTAGCGTCTCTGCGCCCCCTCCTCCGCCCCTGCGGCCATTTTCCAAACTGTCTTGTAATGATAGTAAATAAAATTACGATCTTTGCCGTTGGACTTGCACGCAAAAGCTTTTGCCTAGATCTCCTCTGATAACAACGCGCTGGCAACAGTTTTATAAACATACATGATCCTCTTGGCATTTCCTCCTGAACGATAACACAGGTTTGGCTATTAAAGTGCCTCCGACTGAGAACGAGCGAGTCTGCAATTATTTTCTATACAATAACTTTGTGTTGATCAATTCTGATAACTTTTTTTTTTACTCTCTAATTCCACATGGATTAATTTGGCAATAACATAACGACCGCCTTAACATCGGGGAAAGTGGACTTGGCAAACCAGGTTCAAATCCTCACTGTTTCTGTACCATTCATCTTCGTTTTTTGGAAACGTCCTGAATCCATTTCTTGTTTTTGTTTTCTAGATATTAAATCTCAAAGTAAAGAGACAGCCGGCCTAGAAGTCTGAATTAAAAAAAGAAAAACGTATTTAAGATAGTTGGAAACCACTCCACTATCTTTGAAATAATTTATGGAAATTCATGGATAATAAAAAGTATATTCAAAGAATCATGACCCTTTACGTTCTGAAAAGAAATGACATTAAAAAAAATTTCGAGCAAAACACCAGTTAGACAAGATCAGTGAAAAAATTTCGAGCAAAACACCAGTTAGACAAGATCAGTGATTCCCCCAACTTTTTTGTGTGAGTCGCATTTTCCGAATTAAAATTTGCTTGTGTCTGACGAAATTTCATTTGATAAAAAGTACATAAAAATGAGTTAAAGGGAATAACCGGTTTCAATGAACATTATAGTTGAGAAATCACTCCTCTAATTTGTGGACTCTATTATTCTTAATACTTGATATAAAACAAAAATATCATTCGGAGAATAATTATTTATAACTATTTATACTGGGATTCATTCATGCAATTACAAGTAATCCATGATAATCGTTGAAATTTTAAAAAATACTTTTTGGCATATCATTTAAAAGAAAGTTTCTAAATCTTCCTTTCAATCATTCCGCCTCGACTGATATCCACAATTCTGAGGCATTCGTTATCGTTTGGGAACCACTGGACTAGATCATTCGCAACTGCCCCAAAACAGTTGTCCCTCCATGAATGAAAATATAACGTCGTTGTCCTTTTCGTTTTTTTGTTTGTTTGGTTTTTTTCTGTCTCTGTCTGTCTCTCTGTTTCTCTGTCTGTCTCTCTGTTTCTCTCTGTCTGTCTCTCTGCCTCTCTGTCTGTCTCTCTGTTTCTCTCTGTCTGTCTGTCTGTTTCTCTCTGTCTGTCTGTCTGTTTCTCTCTGTCTGTCTGTTTCTCTCTGTCTGTCTGTTTCTCTCTGTCTGTCTGTTTCTCTCTGTCTGTCTGTCTGTTTCTCTCTGTCTGTTTCTCTCTGTCTGTTTCTCTCTGTCTGTTTCTCTCTGTCTGTTTCGCTCTCACTCTCTGTCTGTCTGCTTCTCTCTGTCTGTCTGCTTCTCTCTGTCTGTATGTTTCTCTCTGTCTGTCTGTCTGTTTCTGTCTGTTTCTCTGTCTGTTTCTCTCTGTCTGTCTGTTTCTCTCTGTCTGTCTGTTTCTCGCTGTCTGTCTGTGTCTCGCTGTCTGTCTGTCTGTGTCTCGCTGTCTGTCTGTCTGTCTCGCTGTCTGTCTGTCTGTGTCTCGCTGTCTGTCTGTCTGTGTCTCGCTGTCTGTCTGTCTGTTTCTGTCTGTCTGTTTCTGTCTGTCTGTTTCTGTCTGTCTGTTTCTGTCTGTCTGTTTCTGTTTCTCTCTGTCTGTCTGTCTGTGTCTCGCTGTCTGTCTGTGTCTCGCTGTCTGTCTGTGTCTCGCTGTCTGTCTGTGTCTCGCTGTCTGTCTGTTTCTCTCTGTCTGTCTGTCTGTTTCTCTCTGTCTGTCTGTCTGTTTCTCTCTGTCTGTCTGTCTGTCTGTTTCTCTCTGTCTGTCTGTCTGTTTCTCTCTGTCTGTCTGTCTGTTTCTCTGTCTGTTTCTCTGTCTGTCTCTCTGTCTGTCTGTTTCTCTCTGTCTGTCTGTTTCTCTCTGTCTGTCTGTTTCTCTCTGTCTGTCTGTTTCTCTCTGTCTGTTTCTCTCTGTCTGTCTGTCTGTTTCTCTTGTCTGTCTGTTTCTCTCTGTCTGTCTGTTTCTCTCTGTCTGTCTGTTTTTCTCTCTGTCTGTCTGTCTGTTTCTCTCTGTCTGTCTGTCTGTCTGTTTCTCTCTGTCTGTTTCTCTCTGTCTGTTTCTCTCTATCTGTTTCTCTCTGTCTGTTTCTGTCTCACTCTCTGTCTGTCTGCTTCTCTCTGTCTGTCTGTTTCTCTCTGTCTGTGTTTCTCTCTGTCTGTCTGTCTGTTTCTGTCTGTTTCTGTCTGTCTGTTTCTCTCTGTCTGTCTGTTTCTCTCTGTCTGTCTGTTTCTCGCTGTCTGTCTGTGTCTCGCTGTCTGTCTGTCTGTCTCGCTGTCTGTCTGTCTGTCTCACTGTCTGTCTGTCTGTCTGTCTCGCTGTCTGTTTGTCTGTTTCTATCTATCTGTTTCTGTCTGTCTGTTTCTGTCTGTCTGTTTCTGTTTCTCTCTGTCTGTCTGTCTGTTTCTGTCTGTCTGTCTGTGTCTCGCTGTCTGTCTGTGTCTCGCTGTCTGTCTGTGTCTCGCTGTCTGTCTGTTTCTCTCTGTCTGTCTGTCTGTTTCTCTCTGTCTGTCTGTCTGTTTCTCTCTGTCTGTCTGTCTGTTTCTCTCTGTCTGTCTGTTTCTCTCTGTCTGTCTGTTTCTCTCTGTCTGTCTGTTTCTCTCTGTCTGTCTGTTTCTCTCTGTCTGTTTCTCTCTGTCTGTTTCTCTCTGTCTGTTTCTCTCTGTCTGTCCCTGTTTCATCTCACTCTCTGTCTGTCTGCTTCTCTCTGTCTGTATGTTTCTCTCTGTCTGTCTGTCTGTTTCTGTCTGTTTCTCTCTGTCTGTCTGTTTCTCTCTGTCTGTTTCTCTCTGTCTGTCTGTTTCTCTCTGTCTGTCTGTGTCTCTCGCTTTGTCTGTCTGTCTCGCTGTCTGTCTGTGTCTCGCTGTCTGTCTGTTTCTCTCTGTCTGTCTGTCTGTTTCTCTCTGTCTGTCTGTCTGTTTCTCTCTGTCTGTCTGTCTGTTTCTCTCTGTCTGTTTCTCTCTGTCTGTCTGTTTCTCTCTGTCTGTCTGTTTCTCGCTGTCTGTCTGTGTCTCGCTGTCTGTCTGTGTCTCGCTGTCTGTCTGTCTGTGTCTCGCTGTCTGTCTGTCTGTCTCGCTGTCTGTCTGTCTGTTTCTGTCTGTCTGTCTGTTTCTCGCTGTCTGTCTGTTTCTCTCTGTCTGTTTCTCTCTGTCTGTTTCTCTCTGTCTGTTTCTCTCTGTCTGTTTCTCTCGGTCTGTTTCTCTCGGTCTGTTTCTCTCTGTCTGTTTCTCTCTGTCTGTTTCTCTCTGTCTGTTTCTCTCTGTCTGTCTGTCTGTTTCTCTCTGTCTGTCTGTTTCTCTCTGTCTGTCTGTGTCTCGCTGTCTGTCTGTTTCTCTCTGTCTGTCTGTCTGTTTCTGTCTGTCTGTCTGTTTCTCTCTGTCTGTCTGTCTGTTTCTCTCTGTCTGTTTCTCTGTCTGTCTCTCTGTCTGTCTGTTTCTCTCTGTCTGTCTGTTTCTCTCTGTCTGTCTGTTTCTCTCTGTCTGTCTGTTTCTCTCTGTCTGTTTCTCTCTGTCTGTCTGTCTGTTTCTCTCTGTCTGTCTGTTTCTCTCTGTCTGTCTGTTTCTCTCTGTCTGTCTGTTTCTCTCTGTCTGTCTGTCTGTTTCTCTCTGTCTGTCTGTCTGTCTGTTTCTCTCTGTCTGTTTCTCTCTGTCTGTTTCTCTCTGTCTGTTTTATCTCACTCTCTGTCTGTCTGCTTCTCTCTGTCTGTCTGCTTCTCTCTGTCTGTATGTTTCTCTCTGTCTGTCTGTCTGTTTCTGTCTGTTTCTGTCTGTCTGTTTCTCTCTGTCTGTCTGTTTCTCTCTGTCTGTCTGTTTCTCGCTGTCTGTCTGTGTCTCGCTGTCTGTCTGTCTGTGTCTCGCTGTCTGTCTGTCTGTGTCTCGCTGTCTGTCTGTCTGTGTCTCGCTGTCTGTCTGTCTGTGTCTCGCTGTCTGTCTGTCTGTTTCTGTCTGTCTGTTTCTGTCTGTCTGTTTCTGTCTGTCTGTTTCTGTTTCTCTCTGTCTGTCTGTCTGTTTCTCGCTGTCTGTCTGTGTCTCGCTGTCTGTCTGTGTCTCGCTGTCTGTCTGTGTCTCGCTGTCTGTCTGTTTCTCTCTGTCTGTCTGTCTGTTTCTCTCTGTCTGTCTGTCTGTTTCTCTCTGTCTGTCTGTCTGTTTCTCTCTGTCTGTCTGTTTCTCTCTGTCTGTCTGTTTCTCTCTGTCTGTCTGTTTCTCTCTGTCTGTCTGTTTCTCTCTGTCTGTTTCTCTCTGTCTGTTTCTCTCTGTCTGTCTATTTCATTCTCACTCTCTGTCTGTCTGCTTCTCTCTGTCTGTATGTTTCTCTCTGTCTGTCTGTCTGTTTCTGTCTGTTTCTCTCTGTCTGTTTCTCTCTCTCTGTCTGTTTCTCTCTGTCTGTCTGTGTCTCGCTGTCTGTCTGTGTCTCGCTGTCTGTCTGTGTCTCGCTGTCTGTCTGTGTCTCGCTGTCTGTCTGTTTCTCTCTGTCTGTCTGTCTGTTTCTCTCTGTCTGTCTGTCTGTTTCTCTCTGTCTGTCTGTCTGTTTCTCTCTGTCTGTTTCTCTCTGTCTGTCTGTTTCTCTCTGTCTGTCTGTTTCTCACTGTCTGTCTGTCTCGCTGTCTGTCTGTGTCTCGCTGTCTGTCTGTCTGTGTCTCTCGCTGTCTGTCTGTCTGTCTGTCTGTCTGTCTGTTTCTGTCTGTCTGTTTCTCGCTGTCTGTCTGTTTCTCTCTGTCTGTTTCTCTCTGTCTGTTTCTCTCTGTCTGTTTCTCTCTGTCTGCCTGTTTCTCTCTGTCTGTTTCTCTCGGTCTGTTTCTCTCTGTCTGTTTCTCTCTGTCTGTTTCTCTCTGTCTGTTTCTCTCTGTCTGTTTCTCTCTGTCTGTCTGTCTGTTTCTCTCTGTCTGTCTGTTTCTCTCTGTCTGTCTGTTTCTCTCTGTCTGTCTGTGTCTCGCTGTCTGTCTGTTTCTCTCTGTCTGTCTGTCTGTTTCTGTCTGTCTGTCTGTCTGTTTCTGTCTGTCTGTCTGTCTGTTTCTGTCTGTCTGTCTGTTTCTCTCTGTCTGTCTGTCTGTTTCTCTCTGTCTGTCTGTCTGTTTCTGTCTGTCTGTTTCTCTCTGTCTGTCTGTCTGTCTGTTTCTCTATGTCTGTCTGTCTGTTTCTGTCTGTCTGTTTCTGTCTGTCTGTCTGTTTCTCTCTGTCTGTTTCTCTCTGTCTGTTTCTCTCTGTCTGTCTGTTTCTCTCTGTCTGTCTGTTTCTCTCTGTCTGTCTGTCTGTTTCTGTCTGTTTCTGTCTGTCTGTTTCTGTCTGTCTGTCTGTCTGTCTGTTTCTCTCTGTCTGTTTCTCTCTGTCTGTTTCTCTCTGTCTGTTTCTGTCTGTCTGTCTGTTTCTCTCGGTCTCTTTCTGTCTGTCTGTGTCTCGCTGTCTGTCTGTCTGTGTCTCGCTGTCTGTCTGTCTGTGTCTCGCTGTCTGTCTGTCTGTGTCTCGCTGTCTGTCTGTCTGTCTCGCTGTCTGTCTGTCTGTGTCTCGCTGTCTGTCTGTCTGTGTCTCTCTGTCTGTCTGTCTGTTTCTCTCTGTCTGTCTGTTTCTCTCTGTCTGTCTGTTTCTCTCTGTCTGTTTCTGTCTGTCTGTTTCTGTCTGTCTGTTTCTGTCTGTCTGTTTCTGTCTGTCTGTTTCTCTCTGTCTGTCTGTGTCTCGCTGTCTGTCTGTGTCTCGCTGTCTGTCTGTGTCTCGCTGTCTGTCTGTGTCTCGCTGTCTGTCTGTGTCTCGCTGTCTGTCTGTGTCTCGCTGTCTGTCTGTGTCTCGCTGTCTGTCTGTTTCTCTCTGTCTGTCTGTCTGTTTCTGTCTGTCTGTTTCTCTCTGTCTGTTTCTCTCTGTCTGTCTGTTTCTCTCTGTCTGTTTCTCTCTGTCTGTCTGTCTGTTTCTCTGTGTCTCTCTCTGTCTGTTTCTCTCTGTGTCTCTCTCTGTCTGTTTCTCTCTGTGTCTCTCTGTCTGTTTCTCTCTGTGTCTCTCTCTGTCTGTTTCTCTCTGTGTCTCTCTCTGTCTGTTTCTCTCTGAGTCTCTTTCTCTCTGTCTCTCTCTGTCTGTTTCTCTCTGTCTCTCTGTCTGTTTCTCTCTGTCTCTCTGTCTGTTTCTCTCTGTCTCTCTGTCTGTTTCTCTCTGTCTGTCTGTTTCTCTCTGTCTGTCTGTTTCTCTCTGTCTGTCTGTTTCTCTCTGTCTGTCTCTCTGTTTCTCTCTGTCTGTCTCTCTGTTTCTCTCTGTCTGTCTGTCTGTTTCTCTCTGTCTGTCTGTCTGTTTCTCTCTGTCTGTCTGTTTCTCTCTGTCTGTCTGTCTGTTTCTCTCTGTCTGTCTGTCTGTTTCTCTCTGTCTGTCTGTCTGTTTCTCTCTGTCTGTCTGTTTCTCTCTGTCTGTCTGTTTCTCTCTGTCTGTCTGTTTCTCTCTGTCTCTCTGTCTGTCTGTTTCTCTCTGTCTGTTTCTCTCTGTCTGTCTGTTTCTCTCTGTCTGTCTGTTTCTCTCTGTCTGTCTGTTTCTCTCTGTCTGTCTGTTTCTCTCTGTCTGTCTGTTTCTCTCTGTCTGTCTGTCTGTTTCTCTCTGTCTGTTTCTCTCTGTCTGTTTCTCTCTGTCTGTTTCTCTCTGTCTGTCTGTCTGTCTGTTTCTCTCTGTCTGTCTGTCTGTCTGTTTCTCTCTGTCTGTCTGTTTCTCTCTGTCTGTCTGTTTCTCTCTGTCTGTCTGTCTGTTTCTCTCTGTCTGTCTGTCTGTTTCTCTCTGTCTGTCTGTCTGTTTCTCTCTGTCTGTCTGTCTGTTTCTCTCTGTCTGTCTGTTTCTCTCTGTCTGTCTGTCTGTTTCTCTCTGTCTGTCTGTTTCTCTCTGTCTGTCTGTCTGTTTCTCTCTGTCTGTTTCTCTCTGTCTGTCTGTCTGTTTCTCTCTGTCTGTTTCTCTCTGTCTGTCTGTCTGTTTCTCTCTGTCTGTCTGTCTGTTTCTCTCTGTCTGTCTGTCTGTCTGTTTCTCTCTGTCTGTCTGTCTGTTTCTCTCTCTCTGTCTGTGTGTCTGTTTCTCTCTCTCTCTGTCTGTGTGTCTGTTTCTCTCTCTCTGTCTGTGTGTCTGTTTCTCTCTGTCTGTGTGTGTTTCTCTCTCTCTGTCTGTGTGTCTGTTTCTCTCTCTCTGTCTGTGTGTCTCTTTCTCTCTCTCTGTCTGTG